>JAKTRG010000027.1:0-139611 GCA_030579595.1 Spencermartinsiella europaea
AACTTGATGTAGAGCTTGGTGTGGAGTTCGCACTTGAAGCCGGACTTGAACTTGAACTGGGTGTCGAACTCGGCGTCGAACGGCAACTTGCAGCACGTTTACACAATCAGTCAGTGGTGACTTTCAAATTCTCTATGTTAAGGCCGGTTACCATCTCATCATTCAGACCAGAAGCATTGCCTCCTATGTACTGCTGATTTGATGCCAATAGACGCCCCAGCAGTCGTTCAGGGTTTCGTGTCCATTCAAGATCTTTGTACACATCATCTGTCTGCTTGATGCAATAGATGGATCTCTGGTATTGCTTAGCGTCGTACCATTCGCGAGCTGCTAAGAGCATCCAGAATGCTGTCTTTCGAGTTCTTTTAGAACCAGGTGCGATTTTGTCTCCTGATTCGCCCCGGCTACTGGCCGCACTGCTGGGACGGCTGAGCTCCGCCAGCTTAGAATTAGAGCCCGAATTTGTCATACCCACTTGTTGCTGCTGCAATTGCTGCGACTTTACTGAATCCTCATCAGCCGGATGGTGTGCAGAGTAAGCCGTACTCATGCGTTCCATAAGCGTCACATATCCAAGACGTCCGAGCAACCGTTCATTGAGAGCCTTTAAAATCCACTTTGTAGCACCCTCGGATGCGGCAGTAGGAGTAGAGTCCACGGTGCACAGAAGCTCGACAGCCATAATAATGCACCGCAATGCGTAAGTTGGTAGTGTACAACGCGAAATGTATGAGTAAGTAGCAGAATCCAAAAGAGGGTCTATGATTTCACTGCGAGCTTTACTAGGCAAATCGACCGCAGACATCAAATAACTTATGGCTGCCATTTCTTGCGAGGCAGCGAGATGAGCCCATGCCTTGTCATTGTGGAAATCGCGTTTCAGAAGGTCGTAGGTGGTGTAAGCAAGTTTGTAGTCTCGCAGCATAAACGAAAAGTCTGCCAACTTTCGTAATTGAGCTTCTGGAGTAAGGTACGCGTAGGAACCTATTGAAGTATTGAAATTTCCCTTTATGACAGAACCAGAGGGCGGTGACGGCGATGGCGAGCTAGGGGAAGATGAGGAAAAAAAGCCTGACTGGGCAAACGGCGCGCTAGAGATAATGCTGGACGTCGCCCGAGTCGAGGATGCAAAGTATTTTTTAGATGCAGAAAAGAATCGCCCGGTCAGGCCCCGTCTACTGGAAGCAATTTGGTCGTTCCACGTGGCCACGGACCGCTCCATAAAGGGGATCACGCTCTGCACGACAAGCTCACGAACAAATGTGCTGAGGCCATTTTCATCGTCTGGGTGGAGGAAGGGATGCGAAGAAGCTGTTGGTGATAGCGCAGCTTTTTCAGCTCCATTTTCGTTTCCTGTGCAGCCAGAACTTGGTACTGACTGTTCTTTCTTCCGATTTACTCTCAATAAATGACAGTGTATGCCAAAATGCCTTTTCATTTTCTCAAACAGTGCAATTGACTTGTCCAGGCTGTCTTTCTGTTCATCGTGAACTAGCACATAATATCTCAGATAATCTTTGTTTATAAAGTCCGGTATCTGCGGATCATGGCTTTGCTTGTACAATGCGCTCAGTGTATCTATCGCAGATTCATTTCGCGACGAGACCGCTATTATACCTGCCACAGGATGACCAAAGGATTCAAAAGAGCTCAGGGGCGGGGACGAAAGGACCCTTGTAAAAAATTCTAGATATAAATCGGCAACTTTTTCACTAGTAATATCGTTGCGCATTTCCTTCATTCGCGCGTCTATCAGCATCTCCAATTCTTCCAGCTGAAACAATTGTCGCGAGGCTCCGTAGTAAGCCCCGGAGGACGAGGATATCGCAGACCCAACACGCGGACTGTTCGATAAACTGAGCGATTGATGGACCAGGACGGGACTAGTAGACACCGCTGATGGTTTATGTATAGCCGGAGATTGGGGCATGTTAACTTCCGGCACTTTGATAGCTTCGTGAGACATGACTTGAGGGATGAATCGCACAGCAAAGTCTTCATACGAGTTGCTAATGGCCTGCGAGTCTCGCACCGTGACACGCCCTGAAACATTGTCTCCAAAGGGTTCCAGTATATCCAAGAGGGATTCGAAGCCCAAGTCCTTACACAGGTCGTCGGTATCGGACGACGAAGCCACAGATATTCCTGGGCCAAAAGACCTGGCGATGATTTGGCGGCATCGCACACTCGTGGTCATTTGTAACTCTATTTGGGGCGAGGCAGTATTTCTGGGATCTATAGAAAGCCACCAGGAAAAATATTTTATTTTTCAATCTAACCCCAAGGGAACTGGGATCAAAAAACCTCTGTTTATCTAAACTCTTGCGAGGTTATGGTCGGTGAGAGAAGAAATAGACTCTAATTCACCTCACCAGACATGATTTTCCACCACACTGACCTAAGTTACCCGGCGGCAATCTTACTCGCCAAGTGTCCCTCCAAATGGCGGGAGCCATCGCAGGAACATTAAATCCAAATATAACTACCGCGCAGCATTAAGATTTATCAGTTTGTTGGTCTGTCGTGCTTTGGCCGAACGCGACGATTTTATCTGGACGAGCAGAACAGAGTTGAGTTGTTTATTTTGTAAGAGAAAGTCATTTGAAAGCCACGAGAGATTTCTTGAACGTCCTCGCCGCTGTATATTTTGATTCGAGGCTGAGAGTGGACCGGAGAGGAAGCAAAAAAGAGAACGCACGACAGACGGCTGTGTAAGGGAAATTGAGAGATTTCTAGAGAGTGAAAGACTTCAAGAGGGCTGAGGAAACTGACTACCAAAGAGAGCGATCTGATATATAGTATCCTTTTTGCAGGAAGGAAGGTTTGACTTAAAATTTTCAGTTATATTTATTGCTTGCAATGCCGGCCATGATGCGTTTACACACGTTGATATGGGCAGTATTGGCCATGGTAAGCTCGGTGCACGGGTTTTATCTCCCCGGAGTGGCTCCAACCGATTACCAGGAAAATGACAAAGTGCCGCTTCTCGTCAATTCGTTGACGCCTGCATACTTCCATCCTTCGAGATCTGTCATGTCGTACGACTACTACGAGCCACGTTTCCGTTTCTGCCAACCTGAAGGCGGTCCAAAAAAGCAGGATGAGAGCCTGGGTTCAATTCTATTTGGAGACCGGATTTTCGACTCTCCGTATGAGCTGTATATGCTCAAGGATGAGGCTTGTAAATACATATGTACGGCCAACTACACGGCGAATGATCAGCAATTCCTTTCCCAACGACTTTGGCAAGGATACGCTCAGAATTGGTTCATTGATGGCCTGCCAGCAGCGGAAGAGGTTAAAGGAGAAGACAGCGACGACACTTACTACTACCCTGGATTCTCACTGGGGCAGATTGACTTTCAGACTCCCGACGATAAAGGTATTCCGAACCCTCTTTTTCTACTTAACAATCATTACGACATTCGAGTAGAGTACCATAAGACTCGGTTGAACCAGTATAGGGTAGTCGGTGTAGTTGTTGTGCCTTCTTCGCGGGACAATAAACCACCAGAAACAGGTGCAGAGCCAAAGTGCGACTCGGCAGGAACTGTGAACTTCAGACAGGGGGAGACCGAATATAGGGAGGTTAGTTTTACCTATTCGGTCAAGTGGGTAGAGTCATCAACCGTGTGGGCAACTCGATGGGACAGATATTTGTATGTGAAGGATACCAGGATCCACTGGTTTTCCCTCATAAACAGTATGGTCGTGGTCTTACTGCTAGTGGGTATTGTGGCAACAGTACTGCTAAGAGCTCTGCGCAAAGATATTGCCCGCTACAACGAAATTGATCTGAGTGAAGATATCCAGGAAGACTCTGGCTGGAAGCTGGTTCACGGAGACGTCTTTCGAAGTCCGAAGAACCGAATGGTTTTTTCTATTTTACTTGGAAGTGGATCCCAGCTGTTTACGATGACAGGCGTTACTCTTTTATTTGCAATCCTGGGTTTCTTGAGTCCATCGAACAGAGGGGCCCTAGCAACAGTGATGATTCTGCTATTTGCTTTCTTCGGATCTATTGGTGGTTACGTGTCAGCCCGTGCATATAAGACTTTTGGAGGCGAATCTTGGAAGCTGAATCTGATCCTGACTCCTTTGGTTGTTCCTGGAATTGTTTTCGGAGTCTTCCTGTGCCTAAACTTTTTGCTGATATTTGCAGGCAGTTCGGGAGCAGTTCCATTGGGTACGATGGTTGCCGTCGTCCTTTTGTGGTTTGTTATTTCTGTCCCGCTGTCCGCGTTTGGAGGTTTCCTGGGATTCAAAAAGGAGGGTATAGCAGCTCCGGTCAGAACCAACCAAATCCCTCGCCAGATTCCTGTACAGCCTACTTATCTGCGAAAGGTTCCCAGCATCTTGATTGCTGGAGTCCTGCCGTTTGGAGCCATTTTTGTCGAATTATACTTCATACTTGGGTCTATCTGGTTTCACAGACTGTATTATATGTTTGGGTTTTTGTTCGTTTGCTTTGGACTGATGATGATGACTGCTGCTGCCGTCAGTGTGCTGCTCATTTACTTCCAACTGTGTGCTGAGAATTATCACTGGCAGTGGAGGAGTTTTTTCTTCTCTGGAGCCAGCGCGTTTTACATTTTCGCCAACTCTCTTATCTATCTGTTTACTAAGCTGGCGCTAACAGATTTCAACTCGATTGCTTTGTACCTTGGCTACAGTATGCTACTCAGTTTTATGGTATTCATACTTACTGGAACGGTAGGATTTATCTGCACCTACTTTTTTGTAAGCAAGATCTATAGCTCGATTAAGATTGATTAATTGGGGTATAGTTAGAAGGAGCTGAGAGGAACAAAAAAAGGGGAAAAGAAAAGCAAGAAGGAGCAAAGAAGAGTTGTGGGATAACAACAAAGCAGAATAATAATAGTAACGGAGGAAAAAGAAACCGAGATGTTAAAGATCTGTCGGCATTGTCTCGGTCCGTGGTCGGTATCTGCGATCGCGATAACTTGTTGTGTTATGGCTTCATAACTGGGCTTATCTAAGTTAATGCCCTAGTAACTACTCTTTTCAGGTAGAGACAGGCGTAGCTAATTTTTTTTGTAAAAGCACAATGTATATCCAACCGCTTATGATTAAGCTCTGCGCTGCCAAACTCTGCGCTGCCAAACTCTGCGCTGCCAAACTCGGAAATACTTGGGAAAGGATAAGTAGCTTCGGAAAAACTCGTAGACCCTGCCGATCATTTCTGCCTCAGGCCCTGCGTTATTACGTCCGGTCCGAGGAGATAGACCCTAACATTGCGAAAAGAATTTCAATGCACATGAATTGATCGATGCAACATGTCTCGAGCTGTCAACCTATCCACTCAAGGGAGGAAAGAGCAGATGTAGGTATGACGTCAGGGGGCGCAACAGTTCGACTCATGGAGGGAGTGTAAATGTAGATGGTTTTAGATATACTTTAATATGTTTACATAGTTTGTTCAAAACTGGTCAAATAATTGGAAATAGTTATTATGAAATCATAGACCGGCAATGATGTAGCAGAGAAAGTATATAAAGGAAAGGAGAAACCTTTTTTCTAAGCTTTAATAAAAAGTTTTGAAATATTGCTATATAAATCTGATTTACTTATCAGAAAAAAACACGCACAGCTATGTCAAACTTTCCAATTATCGATAATGGAGAAACCAACAGCCCTCCACCACCCTTGACCGAATCCTCCTCTATTTGTTCTCCCATGTCCGAGGCTGCCACACCAGTCCAGTTACCACCGAGGCCAGCGCCACCAAAGAAACCTGCGCGAAAGGGTTCTTCAACTCCCCGGGAACATAAGACAAGCTTAGACCACCCAAGAATCGCATCTTATGCATTTGCACTGGATATAGACGGCGTTATCCTAAGAGGACCAAACACTATTCCAGAGGCTGCAAGAGCGGTCAGAATGCTCAACGGCGAAAACAAATATAACATCAAGATTCCTCATATCTATGTGACCAATGGAGGAGGGAGAACTGAAGAGACTCGTTGCAAGGACTTGTCTGAGCGACTCGGGGTACAAGTTCAGGAGGACCAAGTTATCCAAGGACACACACCAATGAAAGATTTGGCTGAGAGGTTCAAGACTGTCTTGGTGGTTGGTGGAGTCGGAGAGACTTGCCGTGTGGTAGCTGAACAGTACGGGTTCCAAGATGTAATTACGCCGGGCGATATTCTTAAATGGAACCCCAGTGTCTCGCCTTACCGGACTTTGACGAAAGAGGAGTTAGCAAATTCAAGAGATAGGGATTTTTCAAAAGTTCCCATCGATGCTATTCTGGTCTTTGCAGATTCTAGAGAGTGGGCCTCAGACCAACAGATCATTCTCGAACTGCTCATGTCTGAGAACGGTGTCATGGGGACCGTTTCTAAGACCTTTGACGATGGCCCTGAGATTTTCTTTGCCCATAACGACTTTGTTTGGTCCACCAACTACCCTCTCAACCGGTACGGCATGGGAGCACTACAAGTAACAGTGTCGGCTCTGTACAAAGAGCACACTGGCAAAGAGTTGACCAAAGTAACGCGATATGGCAAACCTCACTTTGAGACCTTTAGCTATGCCAGGAAAGTGCTTACTGGCTGGCGACAGGAGACGTTTGAGAACTACTTTCCTGCCATCACCGTGGACGATGTAGAAGAAGAGGAAGCGGAGGAAAACAACGGTCGAGTCATCGATGAAGTCCTTCCCGAAGCATCGACTGTTTATTTTGTGGGAGACACTCCTGAATCGGACATCAGATTCGCCAATACTTTTGACAAGCGGTGGCATTCTATACTTGTTCGAACGGGCGTATACCGGGAGGGAACGGATCCTACGCACAAGCCAAAGCACACTTGCAACAATATCCTCGAGGCCGTGGAGTACGCTATTGAGCGAGAGCATGCTAAGGAACTGGAGAACTACAATCGATGTGTCAAGGATCGAGTTGAGATTCCTGTTACAGCTGTCGAGCACCTACATCCCCACATCCTCGAGTCTGTGTTGCTTGATCTGAAGAACAAGTCCGAGGGAGCAGCTATCCAGCAAGTATAGACATTTTAATTTATTAATATTTATAGATATAATACGACTCACCAGCCAGCACCCGCCGGGAAACAGGGAGGGTCGTTACGCTTTGGTGATATCGTACTCGAGAAGAACGTCATAGTAAGATAGACGATTCAAGGTATAATCAAAAAAAATGAAGAGAGAAAGGCCAGATTGAGTTCTTTCTTGAGATTCATACTCTAAATAAGTTATAGCAAGATGTAGATAGTCTAGGGTGTGTAGAATAAAAGAGTCAAGTCCATGGACGAGTTCAAGACCATTCCAGCAAATGTACTATACTGAGCAGTCCATTTTATACTAGCCGAATGTTCTTCCTGAAAAGCAGGAAGAAACCTCCCCAGTAGGGGCCTCGCCGGAGGCGAGCAAAGAGGAGAATTCATTTTTTTTATGTTTTGATAGTGCTTGTTAATGTGAACATTTCAATATGCAGCTCATATCAACTTTTCTTCTGAAATATTTCTGCCGCATATAATCTTGGCACAAGTTTTTCCGCACTCGTTGAAATTCTTCCTTTGATGGATCTTTGACAACTGTTTAAGGGTGACACCAGCATGGATCAAACTATCTTTGAGATAAGTAGTTTTCGCAAAGAACCCATAGATAAACAAAGCTATTTAGACACCCTTAGAGAATGCCTGAAAAGCGGGATTCCTCCTACTATAACAACTGCAGACGTCGAGCTTGCTAAGAATCTGCCGGATGGAACTCAAGGAATTGCCGCTGGGGATGTGGGGACCACTCCTCTGCACCGAATATGTACCACTGTAGACAAAGAGGATGCAGCTCAACTTGAAATCGCGTCCGAAATGATTGAAATGCTGTTTGAGTACGGAGCCAATTGGTGCATGCTGGACGATAACAATGACACTGCCGGATGCATTGCTCGTAGAAGGGGACTCGTATCATTATATGAACAGTTTGTCCGTGCCGGTGTCAGATCCGAAGTCCTTCTGCGTCGGATAACCATCGACGAAAGGGACGAAGAGGGAGAGGAAGCAGGTACGTTGGGAGGAGGAGACACGGCCGACAACCAAGTAGCCTATTTGGCGACCAATCTAAAATACTCGGAAGGCACTCTCACAACCGAAGAGGCACACGACGGGGTGATGATGGACTGGGAGAACCCCATTATGGAGAAAAGCGCTCAGGTGATTACCGATGTATCTTCTCCAAATGATCCCAAAGGACTCATGGTTCTCAACGTTGGGTTCGGCCTGGGTATCATTGATTCTTATCTCCAGCAGAAGAAGCCCTACAGGCACTACATCTCCGAAGCTCATCCTGACGTGCTAAAGAAGCTGAGAGCGGATGGTTGGTATGACAGACCTGGGGTTGTAATACTAGAAGGTAGATGGCAGGACACAGTACCTAAGCTGATAGACGAAGGGGTCACCTTTGACGGCATTTACTACGATACATTCTCTGAGCATTACCAGGATCTGGTAGACTTTTTCGACCCGGTGTGCGGACTACTGGCTCCAGAAGGCACCTTTTCCTTCTTCAATGGTCTAGGTGCTGACCGGCAGATTAGCTACGACGTATACAGCCATGTTGTTGAGGTTGATCTGGCAGACTACGGGCTTAAATTGGAGTATATCAAAATGGACATTGGCCCCGGAGATAACCACCAATGGGAGGGCATTAGGCGCAAGTACTGGAATCTGAGTGAGTTCCTCCTACCTAAGATTACATTTGATTTCTAGAAACGCACCGGAGGCAGGGCAAGCAAATGATTGCCAAATAGACCTCGGACGACTGTGCCGCTTTGCCAGATTCCCTGCACATAATGTGGAAAACAGCCAAGAGTCAGTTCAACAGGCGCAGCATTTCCGCAGAGGGATCAGCTAGAGACTGCAGAGTTAAATACACTCGTTATGAGCTCAGGCTCTGCTTGTAATCAGTTTATAAACTTCCTTTAGAAGTTATCGCCTCACGTCGTATTTCATATCGTTTATCTCGTAAGCACATCCCCGAATCAGTTAGGTCGCGCGGCTGAACCCCTGAAAAAATCCACGTCTGTCGTAAAACTCGTTTCACCAACCGGGTGGAGGATAATAGTAATACCAGTTGGCGTGATTCGCAAGATCAGGTTAAAATTCTATCGTACAATAAAAAAGGACTTATTTCCAAGTTCGAGAGATCAGATCGAGTAGAAGAGCAGACTGGAAAAAACCGAAGAAGCCATGGGCGTACTAAGAGAAATCGATGGTGGTCACATTAGTACTGCCTTGACCGCGTTGGGCTCACTACCACTATATCAGAGCATGCCTCTGATATTTGGATCCGTGATCTTTATAGCCGTCTTCATCAACGCCGTGTCGCAGTTGCTTCCTAAGCCCAAAAGCAGGGTCCCCGTGGTGTTCCACTGGATCCCCTGGCTTGGATCTGCCGTCGACTATGGAATGAGACCTTACGAGTTTTTTCGAGAAAACCAGGAGAAGTACGGAGACAACTTTGCGTTTGTGCTGTGCGGGAGAACCATGGTGGTGTGCCTGGGACCCAAGGGCAACGACTTTGTGTTTAACGGCAAGGTAACTGAAGTGTCTGCCGAGGAAGCGTACCGGCACTTGACAACTCCCGTATTTGGAGAAGGCGTGGTGTACGACTGCCCTAATCACCGACTGATGGAGCAGAAGAAGTTTGCGAAAGGTTCGCTCACTCGAGACGCGTTCCGTCGATACGTGCCCATGATCGAGCAGGAGGCCCTGAATATGATCAACAACAACGAAAAGTTCAACGGTAAAACTGACCGGATCACTGTGATGGACGTTACTTCTGAGCTGACCATCTACACTGCCAGCCGAACGCTAATGGGGGAAGAAGCCCGAGCCAAGTTCAGTGCTGAAACTGCCCAGCTGTATTCCGACTTGGACAAAGGTTTTACCCCTATCAATTTTGTGTTCCCCAATCTACCGCTGCCTAGTTACTATAAGCGTGACCGAGCTCAGCAGAAAATTGCCCGCCAGTACATGGAAATCATCTCACGGCGACGTAAGGATAATGACATCCAGAACAGGGACCTCATTGACAGCTTGCTCAGCTCTTCCACGTACAAGGACGGGGTAAAGATGACTGACAACGAGATTGCCAACCTGTGTATTGGTGTGCTCATGGGCGGACAACACACTAGTTCCACGACCAGTGCATGGGCCATGCTGCATCTCGGAGAGAATCAAGACCTGGTCAAAGAGCTGTATGATGAGCAAGTGTGGGTCTGCGGAGTGGATGACAAAGGAAAAATCAATCCCATCACCTACGAGGATCTCCAGAACATGCCGCTGGTCAACGCGGTTATCAAGGAAACTTTGCGCATTCATGCGCCTCTTCATTCCCTGTTCCGTAAAGTTCTTAGACCCATGGCAATCCCTGGCACTCACTATGTTGTCCCCCGAGGTCACTTCGTCATGGTTTCTCCAGGATTTACTCACAGTGATGAGAAATACTTCCCTGAGCCCTCCAGATTCGACCCCAAACGGTGGCTCCAGCAGCAAACTGTCAGCAATGTCGAAGCCTCGCAAGATAATGGTGCGACCGTTGACTATGGGTTTGGTGCCGTCAGTAAAGGAGCCTCGAGTCCCTACCTCCCCTTCGGTGGTGGTCGACACCGATGTATTGGCGAGCAGTTTGCCTATGTCCAGCTGGGGACCATTTTGTCTACTTTCATTCGCCATTTGAATTGGGCACTGCCACCCAAGCAGGGAATGCCCAAAGTAAATTACGAAAGCATGGTGACAGTTCCTCACGAACCTGCTCAAGTGGTATTTGCTAAACGGGACTAGACACTAAATTAAAAAAGAATATATATAGAAATGTACCAATAGTAATTTGAGATGCTGAAGACCGGCGTCTATGTCCGTTTGCCTCCGGCGGTCCCTCCCAGGCAGGGCTTGGTTCCGATTCGAAGAGTGTGCACATTGTAGTTTTCTTTAAACATAGTAGAAAACTAAAAGTGACTAGATTTAATCGCCCTCGCAGTTCGTCGATTCCGCAAAGTGGAACCAACCCTTCCCGGGAGGGACCGCCATCGCCCACTTAGATAAATTTTCTCGCAATCCAGGCGCATGCAATGCCAAATACTCCTAGCAGCGCTACAATGCTCCAGAACCAGTGAAGGTTATCTACGCTTTGACCAGGAACCAGCACATTCATCCCCCAAAGGCCAGTTACAATGTTCATTGGTAATACAATGGTACCGAGAACTGTGATTCGGCTCAGCACATCATTCATATCGTTGTTCGCCTTGGTCATATCAATGTTAATTTGTGCGAGGTAGTTTGAATGGCTCCTTGCTAGAAGCTTTTCGTAGTGATTTAAACTCTGGACCATAGTAACAATATGGTCCTGGATATCACCCAGGTACAGTCCAATTTCATTTCGAGGTGCGACTTCCCACCGCTCATTGCACCGTTTCGCAAAGCCCTTAATCACGTCGGCCTTGTTTCCCAGAAGCCGTAGCAGTCCCATGACTCGCTTTCGCACTTCACCTATCCTCCGCAACATATCCCCCTTTTCTTTGTACTGGTTGTTTCTGAATGCTGTTGTGGAGACACTGGACGAAGAGTCGCTATCACCGTCATCGTCACTGTCGTCATCACTGTTCTCGCCCGAGTGCATCTTGAGAATAAGGTCCTCGATTTCATTGACTTCATCTTCTATGGCTTCTATCATGGGCGCGAACCCGTCAGTGATATCGTCGATTAGAGCATAAGATATCCAGTCTGACGACACAGTGATATAGTCCTGCAAAAGCCTAGCCCGCCGTCGCACGTTGATAAGATGCGGAGTAGGAGAAAAGTGGAAGGTCAGAACGCCTTCGTGGAAGACAATAATGTACATGTTGAGTGGCTTTAGCTCATCTTTACGTGCCCGCGAACGTCTCCTCTTGCGAGAATCACTCGAAAGTGAAACAATGCTATTTGCGTGCCGGCGAATCTCCGATTGCTTGTTCTGAGCGGTTGTGCCGCCGCCGGACCGGGATAGGCTATTCATCTTCGACTTGTTTCGCTCTCGGCGTGCAGAGAGTACGTCGATACTTCTGAAACACACCAAGTAGTAATGCTTGAATAACTCGACTTTCTCGCGGGTCTCGCCAAGAAAAATGTCCTCTGTTGTTAGTGGATGAATGCCGAACGTCTTTGATAACACTTTCATCTCCTCTTCGGTAGGGTTGAAAATATCGAGCCAAAACGGTATTGGGTCGATGAGCGACGACTCTCTTTTCGTCGACGGCGAGGCAGTACCATTGTTATATGCAGCTGTGGCAGCAGATGAAGTTGATACTGATGGATGAATGGGGATGGCAGATGCTTCACTAGAAGCTGCACCAGCAGGCATTGGAGTGGACCCTCGCGTCAAGTTCTCTCCGCGTACAATAGGCGGGAACAAGTCAGCGAAACTTTGACCAGGCTGCAGCAGACCTGAGATTGTAGGAGAGTGTACTGTGGCCTCCATATCTTCTCGAAAATAGGTGAATCGAAGACCCGAAGCAGACTTCTCGTCTACACCAGGCAGTCTATCCACTGCAACACTCTGCCTCGGCATCTGGTTACCCCAAGGAACTATCCGGTGTGGCCTCAGCCTACCCCCATTCGTTTCAGCTTCATTGATGGCGTATCTATTTCGTTCCTGAGAAGTGAGGGGAGAAAAAATGCGATTCCCGTCTGCACCACCTGGTAACTCTCCGTCACTGATGATTGCAGTGGCAGCAGTCGCCAGTTCCATCTCCTGCTGTTCTCTTAACTCTTCATCGGCAAACTCTTTTAGGACCTCTAGGTCTGGCCAGGCTCGGCTCGTTCCCGTTGTCGAATCAACTTCACGTGGAGAGTCTATGGGGAAACAGACATCGTCCAAGGAGGAAGCTACTGATGACCTTCTGCTCGATGGCTCTGAGTTCAGCTGGTCCTCCCTATCACCGTCATCGTCGTCGTCCTCATCTCTCAGGCCATCGTGCCCTCTAGTGCCGCCACCACCATCTGATTCGCTATCATTGTCTACCGAAATGGCGTACGAGTCACCACGAGAAATCAGGCCATCGCCCTCGCTATCATCCTCACTCGGGATTCCTGCGTACGTCTTACGGTGCTGCATAAGTGGCATTCTGCTCAGCGAACTTCGTCGTCGCGACCATCGTTCTACCATGCTCGGTCGGGCGAACTTTGACTTCATTGCGGGCCGATTATCGTGGCGGTGGTCCAGAAGGTCGCTCGAGTCTATCGACGACTTCGACCCCCTGCGTTGCTCAGCTGGTTCATCGCCCTCCATAACATGTGACCCGGCTATACGATAGTACCTTAGGTCAGTTGGTGCTGGCGGTGCCGTTGGCCTAGGCGACTGTACCGCAGTGGTGTCTCGCGGAGAAGGAGATCCCGACGGATCTAAACGCGATGCTCGGATAGGGAGTGCCACCACGTTGGAGAAGGTGGATCTTCTCTTTCTTGGAGCATTGTTATTGGACATTTGTGTTGCAAGGCGAGATTTTTCTGACGTGTCCGAGCAACTAGGAGGAAATGCGGTTTTGGTCAAGTATTAAACAGCAGATGTTAGGTTGCTCGATTGAGTGAAGGGACCTAACTCAAAAAAAAACAAAGCACAAACGCTAAACCGAATGAACTGAGTACACTAGACGATTTAGAAACTCCTCTAAGTTTCGTTATAGTATTATTGAGGATGTGTATCTAGGACATGAACTGGAAAACTCGTTCAACAAAAACTAATCTCGTGTGGTCGTATTGGTTGGGTAGAAGATAAATTAAACTAGCATTTAAATGACCGTCGTCGGCGGTTAAAACGGTCGATCTAAGGCGCCTACCGCCGCACGGCTGACAGTTGCCCGGGAGAAACTCTTGCAGGCATACCGAGGCGTATTGGAATTGGCATTAAAGTTGAGTCGATTGAGTCTATTGAAAAAGGTATGTATACCGTGAGTTTATGTCTATTAAGGTGGGATTTCTTATGTCTTATCACAGAGTGAAAGCTTTGAAACCAGAAAGGGCCACGAGACCAGCGAGACGATTAGATAATGAGAGACGATGAGACACTGCAGTAGCACTCACCCCTGTCACCTTCTCCCGCGCCTCTTTCCTCGGCTCACAAGCGCACCTATAAACCCCATACTTGGGCCAATCAGAGTGTTCAAGTCTCCAAGTTAGTCACACGACCTCAACTAGCCCTTACATAGCTCTTACTATCGTGCACTTCCTGCTACTAAGTACTTATCAGTTACTCTAATTTGGTCCTCTATGATAAGCGATCGGCACGACCCCCTGCATATGCACTGATGATCATCTCAATATCATTCATATATTAATCCTGTATTCTTGTCCTGTAATCCTGAAATCCTGCAACCTTGCAAAGCAGGACAGCCCGGAAAGGGACCGTGCCGGAGGTGAACACTACCTGACCGGTATCATGTGCTTGCGGAAACGTGGGGTCTGTGTGCTTCATTTCATTATCTACATATTCATACGTTGCTAGTCGGAACCATAAAATGCATGTCTCACAGCCGTCGTGGTCTCTTTGAGCAGTCTTTTGCCCTGACTCAGTACGTCGTCCATCGCCATGACCGGATGAGGCACTCCGGGGTAAATGACGAGAGTGGTATCGACTCCAGCTTCTTTGAGCTTCTTGGCATACACCTCGCCCTCGGTGCGCAGAACATCGCACTCAGCGACTGCCACAAACGCAGGCGGGACCTTCTTGAAACTACCGGAGGAATAGAAGGTCGGAGAAGCCATTGGATTGATCCAGTCCTTTCTATCGGGCAGATAGTGGTCCCGGTACCACATCATTTTGAGCCGCGGCAGTTGGGGCGTGTGCTCAAACTCTCTCCACGACAGATGAGTGTCAGTGTCAGCAGTGTTGTCGCACACGGGCACGACTAGCAGCTGGTAGACGATAGAAGGCAGGTCCTCTTTGGGGGCAGAGTCGTTGGCCAGCATGTGGCACAGCACAGCAGTGATGTTTCCCCCTGCTGAGCTTCCACCCATTGCGATCTTCGTTTTGTCAATGCCGAGCTTCTGAGCATTGTCAAAAGTCCATCTGACGGCCTCGTAGCCATCGTAAATGCATGCGGGGAAGGGGAACTCGGGTGCTAGCCGGTAGTCGACTGAGACTACTACACACTTTGCTAGCTCGGCCATATGGCTGCAATACGAGTTTTCAGTGGTGATGTTACCCAACACCCATCCACCTCCATGGAACCACACAGTGCAAGGCCATCCGTCTTCAGGCGCGACACCATTGGGCACAAACACTCTAACTGGGATATCTGTAGAGCCCTGTTCTTTGGTGTACTTTCTGGGAACGCTCTCATCGTAGGTTTCCAGTTTAGCGAGCGGACTTTGGCCTGGCATGACGTTTCCTCCTGCTCGCAGGGTGTCTACTGGGATGAGGTGCGTATATAGCAGGTTCGTCTGGTTTGCTACATTTTTCTTGAAGAACTCCAAATACTCTGGGTCGAACCTGTTGACGATAGAGGGGTCGATAGAGTGGGGACCTTCCGGTACTTTGGTGATTGTTTGAGTTGTTGTAGCAGTGACGGTCATTGTTTTTTTTTATCTCTGTATGTTTATGGTTTAATGCGGTGGTTTATTATGGTATTGTGTGGGCGAGAAACAACAATGACACAATAATAACGCCCTGCCATATATATATATAGTTCCTATCTATTGTATGCTCAGTTACGGCGAGATCCCCCGCCAGTTACGTCCCCCACTATTGATAACGTTTTAAGAACCCCGATGCTGTTCGGCCCCTGTGATGGGCTAATATCGTCTCTATTAACTTTGAAAGTAACAATGATTGGCGCTATGTAACTTTTAACAATGTTACCATCTAAAACCGGGAATGTGCACACCCCCCTGCCCCCTCCACTAACATTTACCCTGAAAGATCTGCGTCTGCCAGAGGTATTACTATAGTGGGGGCGGGGTTGTTATAACCCCCCGCCATAGATGAGGAGTAGAGTGGTAAAGCTGGTGGGGTCCACCAAGCAATTTCACACTGTGAAGTTTGGAAGCAAGTGGTGCAAATCATTTAAGTAAATATTTCATCTTTCTCTAACTAAATCTTTTCTTCTTACTTATTTTTTTTCATTTTGTCTTTCTACCAATAAAAAATCAATGTCTGCTTACCGAAAAGTCGTGCTCACCTCTGAAGCCCCCGCTCCTATCCCAGTCCTCTCCCAGGCTCTTGTCCACGGTGGTTTGGTCTACTGTTCCGGCCAGGTCGGAGCTGACCCCAAGACTGGCAAACTCGTAGAAGGAGATGTCACAGACCGAGCTGAGCAGGTGCTCAAAAATCTTTCTGCTGTCTTGGAAGCTGCTGGTACTTCTATCAAGAATGCAGTCAAGGTCAATGTCTTCTTGGACGACATTGCCAACTTTGCCAAGGTCAATGAAGTGTACGCTCGACATTTTAATTCCGATCCTAAACCCGTACGAACCTGCGTTGCTGTCAAGCAACTGCCATTGAACACTGATGTTGAAATTGAGCTGATTGCTGCTCTACCTCAGTAGATGTTCGCTTCCTGCCCCCTACTGGAGTGGATTGTTTTGCTTTCGCTGAAAAGTGTGCGACAGTCGACCTAACCGTACATGGTATCAAATCGTCAAAATTACTGAAATAGACTTTAACTGATATCAATATCATCATTACATAGGTAGATAGATCAAGAATTACATCTAGACCTTAATTGTCAAAAGGCACTTTGTTCTGCCATTCAGCCCAGCATGTAACATCTACAGATTTCACGGCCGAGCGTATACGTAAGTCAAATAAGACATCTATAGGTCAATTTTGCCTAATACACTGAGTTGCTCTTCACTAAATATTTTCGACAGTTTCATCAACAATATGAGTATTCGGGCAAGTCAAGAACTATATCTACAGATGAATGGGATATAAAACATTCTAAGCTGCTTTTCTGTTAACATTGTCTAGAAGTTCACCACCGCGTATATAGAGAAGCCAAGAATCGATTCAAGCATTCTACCTACAGATCAACTGAATTGCCGTAAGACATTCTGTGCAACTCTTTCGGTACGCATTCTATCATCGATCTACGTACGTAAGTTTGACAACTACATCGTCCAATCACATTCGGCGAAGCGGAATAATCCCCTTTGGAAAGTTCCCGCCGGAGGCACAACGCACCCCCCCCAGTAGCATACCTACCAACCTCTCCAAGCACCCCAGATATCTATCACGCGTTCACCGTCAACCACATAGTACCAAGGAAAGGCATTTGCAGTGATGCATGAATGCTGAGGAATGATCTGAAGACGGGTTCCGACAGAAGGGAATTCCGGCGGTGTGGTGGAGTCTTGTGGAGGTACGAGAATACCGTGTTCTTGCGAGAGTCGACCGACGTTCCAGTTTTCGTACCCAGGAGTGGCTACGCGGCCAAAACCAGGATACGGTCCAGGTTCACGGGCTAAAGCAATGACACCTGCATTGATCAGGACCTCACCAGGAGAAGAGTCGCCTCGGTTCTTGTAGCACGAGGCGACTTCGGCAAGAACTGAGCACGCGACGTTGTCTTTGGTGATGCAGTGGGTGGCCATTTGTTGGAGATCGCAGAAAGGGTAGTTGCCTGCATGTAGCTCGAGTTCACCGTGAAGAGCAGCTAGTTTGGCAGTATCAACAATCTCAGACGAGTGCGATGTTGGAGTAGACCCGACAGAGATGGTAAGGTTCAGCGAAGGGTCAATTGATTTCGCAAACCTGGCAGCTTCGTCAGAAGCTCTAATTTCCTCGTACAAAAAGCCCAGCGCCTCGTCTTCGGACTTGGAAGCGTACGAGTGTCCTGCGTGGCAGTAAAATCCGTACAGCTTGACGCTCTTGCAGCTCAGGACGCTCTCAATCAGCTCGTTCAGCTCCTCGCTGCCAGTTTCCAGGCCTGCTCGGTTGGTTCCCATGTTAACTTTCACAAACACCGACCATGTCTGTGACGAGTTATCCTGGAGCAGTTTGAGCTGATCTGGGTTGTCAATCATGAGTCTGACCTCTGGCACTACCTTGGAAAGCTCCTCGAGTTCGGCAATGCGCGATTTCACTACTGGAAGACCGTAAAGCACGTCTTTGATCTGTCCCGATTCGTAAAACTCTTTCATTTTCCACGCCTCCATCAACGTGGACACAACGACCTTGGAGCATTGTCCGTCGGACCCCAGCTGAAGGGACACACCAGGGTTGGATTTGTGGGTCTTAACGTGTGCTCTGAACGAGGCCTTCATTTTGCTCGCACGATGCAACATTCGTTCGCAGTTATTTCTCATAACAGACTCATTTACGATAAACGCTGGAGTAGGGATCTCCTGCAGAGTCTTTCCCACGTACTCCTTTTTGAGAGCGTCCACGTCAAGCAGAGGGTAGAAATCACTAGGTACTTTCATGTTATTATTTTTGTTCTTGGAATTGAGTTTCGAGTTGCAAGTTTAAAGAAGAGACTAACTTTCTCACTTTTTTATCTCACGTTTTTATCGCTCTCGATTTGGATCCTGCAGGGGTGATAAAAGGATCGCCCAACCGTCCACTTTAACTTGAGACTTATAGTGGGGGGGAGACCGGCAAAGGAGGGGGTCATCATGCAAGAAGCTTAGCTTTACGCAGGCGGTGGTTTCCTATTAAACAAATTGGAGGGGGTAGAATCTTATCTCACCAAACAGGTGGTGCCACGGCTCATACCAAAGCTAGGAATCGGTATAGTTACTCAGAGCGGCGGAGCTGGATTTCCGCGAGGAACATCGCAACTGTCACCAACAATTCGTTTATGGCGGGGGCATAAATGAGCCAGTGGAGCTAATAACCGTGGTTAACCACCTCACCGATAATGATGAAGATATCGCTCTGCGTCGGGCCTCCCAGTCTGTCGAGCTTCGCACTCAGTCAAGCTCGCCTTCGGCGGGACCCCTACCGGCGGGGAGGTTAGTTTACGCTTCGCGGAATCACTTACTTCTGACCTCAGTCATTCACTTGAAGCGTGAGAGCTCAGTATATCCAAGTTCATAAATATATTTTGCATCCATATATGTATATATAATATCATTACTAGCAACGAAAACAAAAAGAGAAAACCAGAGCTGTGAACTGAGGCTTGAAGTGTAGTCAGTGGTAACTAGCCAGAGCCAACAAGCCAGTACCAACTAGGCAGTCATAACTACCTACGATGTGCCCACCGTAAGCCTTTAAAGCATCCATCTGAAAGAAGGATTCTTGGGCCCATCTCCCATAATACTGGTAGAAACGTCCCGATAAGTCCACTTGACACCTTGGGATTTGTTTCGTCGACGGTTGTCAAACCACATGAAGGCAGTAATAAGACCTGTAAGTATGATACCCAGACCCCCAAACCCAGCAGTGATTCCTAGGGCAGGAATGTATTTGGGAGCGTCTTTAGCCAGGAAGATGTTGGCCGAGATGAGACCAGCAGCGTTAGCAAGAGGGACACCCACAGCAGATAGTACTGCTCGTCGAGTCTCTCCTGGAGTGTTGTTGTTGTACCAGGTGGAAGTCAGGACCGACGAAGCTGAGCCACCAGCAGTCATGAGAAAGCAAGTGAAATAGGCGACACCAACATGGTCATGAATGTCAATAGCTCCAAACACAGCAAAGCCAATAATAGAGATGAGCAACGAAAGCATAATATAGACGGATCGAATTTGGGTCAGATCTGAAGCAAAGGCAAAAATAAGAAGACTCACAGCTCCAAATATATTGGGGGCCACGGTGTACAGGTTAGTCTGCACAGTTCCTTTACCTAGGTTTGCAATGATCTGGGGGAACCAGTTGTTGATCGAGTTGAGCGGAACACCCAAGCAGATTTCCACCAACAACCATCCGATAGTGACAGGGTGCAAGAAAACCTTCATGGCATCCTTAAAGTTGACCTTTTCTCCAACTACAGCTGTGGAATCGGTCTGGATTCGGTAAAAGGCAAGATCCTTCTCCTCTTGGTTAAAGAACTTGGCCCGTTCAACGTCACGAGGCAGATAGAAGAATGCGACAATGGAAAAGAAAACAGTGGCAGCTCCTTCAATAAGAAACAGATATTGCCATCCTTCAAGACGACCCGAGTTAATCTGGAAGACTCCAAATGCAAGCAAGCCCGAAAAGGCGTTGGCCATGTTGGCAGCCGCGTAGAAAATAGCTAAACGTCGAGCCAACTCGTTTCGTCGGTAGAATGTGGACAGATAGTAGATGATACCGGGGAAAAATGCACTCTCGCACATTCCGAGGAACCACCTCACCGTCATGAGGCCAGCAAAGTTGGTGACACCAGCACAGATGAGCGACAACGACCCGAATCCAAACATGAGAATAGGGATAACGTTGGCTGCACTGTATTTCTTGATAATAAACGTGATAGGGAACGCACACAGCACAAACGGGATGTAGAAGATGGACAAAAGGAGATTCCACTGGCTGTCTTGCATGTGTAGGTCTGCCTCAATGCCGTCTGTCTTTGCATTCGAAATGTTTCCCTTGTCCAGAGCGTTGAACAGGTACATCAAGGCAATAAACGGAAGGATTCTGAAATCGAGCTTTCGACATAAAGCACGTTCAGCTTTTGGATCCAAGATCCGGGCCGAAGGAACGTCTTTCACCTCGACGACCTGGGCAGCAGTTTTCTCAGCGTCTTCAGATGACATAGTTGAGCTCTGTATATATAGAAAGTTGTACGTGAATAACAAGAGGATCAAGAGACACAGTGATTTTGCAACAAAAACTCAAACTGCAACGATCTGAAAGCTGTAAATGAGAAAGACCTTAGAAACAAGAGTCTGTGAAAGCTGCGAAATGCTGCGAAACTCACCGCCTTTTATGCATCATCTGCTATCTCTCGACAAATTCCAATAATCCCACAGATCAACTTTTTTTCTACGCTGTGCCTGCGGGGAAGATGCTGATCGGCTATCTGCAATCTCTGACGTACTTACTATCTGAATTAGGCGCGGTGGGGACGACCCTAATCGGCGGGGGTCTGAGATATCATCCAAACAGAATTTGGTGGTGGGATGAACCCCAACCAACGGAGAGACATACTGACATACTGGACCCCCCTTTTGCTCCAACTGATAACCGGCACCAAGATTTTATGATAGCCGTTAGCTATCACACTGGTGGGGTATCTGGTGCTGCCTCCGGCTTGGTGCTGCTTCGCAGAATGTGTACCACTCTTTCCTTGCTCATGCCTTCTTCGTCAGGAGATCATCAGTCATCCAAAACCGTTTATCTTTCATTACTATCAATACATAGGCTTTATTTTTTCATAATCTAGAAGATAAGCTTCCAGATATGCTGGAAATGAATGACTTTCCTGCTCTAATTGTAGAGTTGAATTTCACCCCTCTTTTCTCTTCGAAGCCATTGTAGAGCTGGAAATAAATATCTTTCGCTTGTTCTCATTGCACCAATATTTGATGTAGATAAAAATGCAATTCACCCTCTCAACGCCTTCGATGCAGCTACTTGTGCATGTCTCCTCCAAAAGATCCTCGTCGTTCAATCGTCTTTTCCCATCACATGCCACTCCTTCTGCGAAGCAGAACCAACCCACGCCGGGAGGGGCCCCCGGAGCAACACTCTAACTCGGCACAGCCGACATCAGGTTTTCCAATACCGACAGCTTGGCTTGGAGAACACCCCACCGACAGGGCAGTAAAAGGTCGAGGACGTGACGCAGAAGTAGATTGGCCTGACAACCAACGACTCCACTGCGATCCACCGAGTCCAGGGCTATTCCCGCCACCGGCAAGTTACCCCCCTGGAACCCCCGCTTTGATATCATGGCACGCACACTGCCTAGATACACTACCAGTGGCAGCGGACCGGTCCTGGGGGGGTCCTGCTGATAGCCCACCAAAAACTGGTATATCCATACGATTACGGTGGCCATGTACAGGCCCCAGGGTCGGTGGAACGCCGTGTCCTTGCGCACATCGTAACGCTGGTCACCCATAAGGAACATTTCGATGAGATCGAGCGCGTGGCTCAGGGCTGCCAGAGAAGCAGGCGAGTTAACCCACTGGTTGAGCGAGAACTGGGTCTTGCGTATCATGGACCGATGGGCTCGAGTCGCGTGGCCAGCTGGATCTGCCAGAACAGCCATGGCATACTGCATATCTTGGCAGTTTGCGTTGAGAATAATGTGGGCAAATTCATAAGTCGTGAGACACCCCATGATATAAGGGTGGTTGAACGGCAGTTTGCCGTTCATTATAAACGTGATTCGGTAGTGTCGTAGCCATCCGTAGTACGACTCAGAGATGATGTGGACCCACCGTTGCTGCGAGTGTTCCTTGGGAGTGCTTACTGACGAAGAGTCTCCGGTGGACTCTGGTACGATGCTTTCGCGAAGACGTATATTCCACCCTACAGAAACAAGGCCGTGGAGAATAATCATCATGCTCCACGGTGTCAGCTGGTGGTTGTTGTTTTGTAGCTTGAGAAATGAAGATATCGTGTGCGTGAAGCTAGGGGGTGGTGCGAAACTATCCTTGATCGCAGTCCAGGTAGCGGCGTCTGACTCCCATAATGCTTCCTCGCAGGGCAGTTTGAATGGTAGGTCCGAGATAAATACAGTCGGCGGGTGGTTGAAGAACGCCGAATGCTGGGTGTCAAGCACAAACGCGAAAAACGCTATCCGCTTTCTCATCTCGTGCTTGATAAAATGCTTCCACTCTTTGTCCTGGATGTCGTCGGGACCAGCAGATTCTGCGCGCCCCCCCTCTTCACCACCAGGCCCACTACCTACCATCCCCTGGGGCTCTTCACCCATCGTGCCCCCCTTGCGCATCGACGCAATGAGCACGTTGTGGAACCTGATGGACATATCGTGCTGTTCTTCGGTCGAGGTCATCATCTCAAATATTTCAGCAAGAAGAAGGGTTTGGAACACCCAGATCGCTGTCGGTGCCTTGAACTCGGGTAGCATGTACACGGTGAAACGAAGTGTGTCGTGAAGTTTGATAGCCAGGCTCATGGCATCGTTGTCGTTAGTAAGATACATGGCAAATGTGATCATAGACACCAGTAAGGGGGCTGGACAGCTGTTGACCCTGAAGCTGGGCCGGTGCAGTATAGGCCACCGGTTGTGTAGTTTCCAGTAGATATCTACAGCGTAGGTAATGTACGCTGGACTGATGTACCTGTCAACGAGCATCTGGTCTCCAGGTAAGTTGATAATGGCCCGAATTCGCTCGCAGGTGCTCGTCTTGCACTCGTACTCGCTCACTGCTTCTTCCTCAGGGAACAAAAATCTCGGCAACTGAAAGTCGTAGTTTGGGTCTGTGGTCGACTGCAAGGGCATATTACTGGGCATATTAACTGGTGGTGGCGAATTAACAGGCGAGTTGGCAAAGAGCCAGTTCATAAAGTCTTCATTGAGTAGATAAGACACCGCCTGGTTGGAGTTTCCGAGAATCGCATCTGGACTGTGAGTGGTTTCGCTGAACGGCGATTTGCCGGGATCGCTGTAGTTGATGATATTCTGTGCCGGTTCTTGCGACGAGATCGGGGTAAATCCAGACGACGAGAGTCCCAGGGGTGTTGGATTAGAGGCAGTATTGTTATTATTATTATTAATGGTTGTCACAGCATCAGCACCAACAACACTTCCATTTCCATTTCCATTTCCGCTTCCATTTGCTACTGGCTGTTTGACCACTCCGTTCTCAAAACTACTACTCCGTCTCATCTTTCGCTTCTTGGTGCTCATTTGTGCCACTCCATTCTCCCCGTCAGCAGAGGACCTGTCATCGCTGTGCTGCCTTTTAATGTGCCGCGTTAAGATGTCTTTACGACTAAACGGCCTGTGGCAGAACTCGCATTGAAACGGTAATACTGACTCGTGGATCAACTTGTGTCGCTTCAAATGCTCCAACCGCGAAAACGTCGACTTGCACAGCTCAAAGTCGCACGGGTACCTGGGCGCTCCAGGTTGATATGCCCTTACTCTCTTTTTCTCTTGCTTCTCGCCCTCGTCCGAGTCTGGCGTCTCAGTTTTCACTGCCATTTTTTTTTTGGTATCTTTTCAAAAAGCGAACAAAGCGAAGCACCTTCTAACTAAAATAAAAGAAACTCTCAAATGTAGCTTAGAACAGAGAGCAAAAACCTTGTCCCCATCAGTCCGTTCTCTCTCTGATTTCCTTTACGATTTTCCTTATCGTCCCTGGATTTCGCTAACGTTAAGAACTCAATTGGCCGTTATCGCGGGCCCTTTTACTCATCAGGGTAAAAAAAGAGGCAAGCTTCCCCACCTTTTACCCGGCCGGTTATGATGCAGTGTTCTGCACTGACCGACAGCCACAGAACGTTTTATTTTTTCATTTAACGGACATAAACCATATATACAGGCAGATATCAGATGCGGATGTAGATATAGAAACAAAGATATATAATGGTATATATGGCATTTTAGAAGTTTCAGTCGGGCAATAATTGGTATGAATATACGTATGTTGGTTTTGACCTGTTCGAGAACTGTCCTTGAGTGTCTTAAACCAGTCTGCAACACGTGCTGTTAACTATGATGCTCGGGGCCCAAACTGAGCTTCTTGTCCTCTGGCAAGGTTGAATCAACTAATTGAGTAAAACAACTGTGAGATGCTATAAATAATAGACCTATTTCTACCCTTATTTTAGATAGTCTGGTGTTGCGAAAAGAACTCGTAAGAACTCGTAAGAACTCGGAAGAACTCGTATATTTTGGGCTCCATTAAGCTTGGATTGTACACTCTGATCATGAGTACTATGTTCGAGTTCTGCCGCACCACTCCACACGAAAGCACCCGTCACAGTCAGTCTAGCATCTACGACGCAATTTTTTCTCTTGTTCCCGATGTAAATACCGTCATTAGCAAACCGTTATAGCTTTGGAGTGCCTTCAAAGTAGTTAGTTGTATACTGGGGTGATATGCGTTAGATACTGTTTTTGGAACGCCTTACACTTTTTGTAACCCGCAACTGCCTTGCATATCATTCCGAGACTTTAAAAAAGATACAAAGTTTGATCTCAACCTGCTTGCTTCTAATATAGAGTTTTTGTTTGATGGTAGAAACAAAAAGCCATATCGCTAGTGCTATACTTTGTATTCACGTGAAGCTGTCTTGTAATGGACGACGCGTCTCCTCCGTCTTCTGACCCAAATGTTCAATTTGACGAACAATCGGGCCAAAGCAACGGCCAGCCGGCGCTGCCGGTAAAGAAATCTCAAGAGAGTGGTCGAGAGCCAGCGTTGGCGGACCTGGTGCTCAAGCGACAGGACACTTTTTCACGAACTTCCGTGCTCACAAAGGAGCTGAATGTGAAACCAGGTGAGAACGGATTTATGATATGGTACTTTATCTCGTCTTCATTACCGATCATAGCCGCCTCATTGGGTCCCATCTCCAACCTGGGTTCGATTGGAGCATTGGTGTCGAGCTGGAGGTTAAACGCGGATGGCTCTGAGATAAGCGACATTCACTGGGTGTTGGGGCTCAATGCGTGTTCGCTGTTCTTGGGCTGTATATCGAACATTTCGCTGTTCCTCAACTTCTCAGGCCGTATAAACTATAACCTATCTCAGATGATCTCGATAGGCGGCTGGTATGTGGCAAGTGCGCTGCTTCTAGCACTTACCGTATCAACCGACTTTGTCTACTTCAACGCTCCTGGCATATTCAGAAGCCAGGGATTTTACTATGCATGTATTACCTGTACTCTATATGCCATCAGTGCGACACTGCTTCTGATCAACGAAATCGGACACCTGAGAGGACAGTATTCGGCATCTTTCAATCTGACCCAGACCCAGCGTCGGATCATGATGCAAAATGTGTGCCTGATAATCTGGATAGGCGCAGGTGCTGGAGTGTTTTCTAACTTGATCTCTATTCCCTATGCTGACGCTATATACTACTGTGTGGTGACAGTTTTAACGATTGGACTCGGGGATATTGTCCCCAAGCGCGCTCTAGCTCGTGCGCTCTGTCTCGTGTACGCTCTAATTGGGGTCATACTCCTAGGTCTAGTGGTCGCCTCTATTCGAAGCCTAGTGCTCGAAACCAACAGCCAGGCCGGGATCTTCCATCGAGTGGAACGAAGCAGGATCAAAAAATACGGTCGTATGGTGGAAGTCAGCGAGACAGAGCTCGTGCCTCCAGACTCTGCATTTGACGTTATCAAGAGAATCCACATTCGCGAGGAGCGTCGGAGTGCTACCTACGCGGTGTATACTTCAATAATCACTTTTTGCATATTCTGGATGCTCGGAGCTATGGTATTCAAGCTGTCCGAGCCCACTTGGACCTATTTCGAGGCCGTGTACTTTTGCGCACTCTGCCTGCTTACGATTGGATACGGAGATTTTTCGCCCAATCCCATTGGCATCGGGCGTCCCTTTTTTGTCGTGTGGGCCATTGCCGCTGTGCCCATGATGACAATTCTCATTTCAAACCTGGGAGACACGCTGTTCTCCCGAATCAGCGAAGGAGGAGATCTGGTGACTGCCTGGCTGTTGGCAGTGTACAGCGTTCGAGAAAGCTATATTCAGTTTTGGAAGACAAGGCGCCAGAAAATGGCGCTTATCAGAGACCAGGAAAAGGAAGCCTTAGAGGCAGAGACTCGAGGGGGCAAAAATGTATCCAACGTAGCCGATCCTTCAAGCCACAACGGAGCCAGCGGCAGCAGAACTGACTCCAACACTTCCAGTGAGAGCGCGACGGATGAAGCCCGAGAGATCCGGATGCTCGCTCTAATACGAGAAATCCAGAAACTGGCACGAGCCACGGTCTCGGAGCCTGACAAGTCGTATTCCTACGACGAATGGAAGAGGATCATGACGATGGCGAACCACAGTGCCTTCGCGTCTGGACCTGACGCAGCTTTCTGGCTTTCCGAGACCTCACCTCTTCGCTACCCTATCGACGAGTCACGTTTCTTTCTACGAAAGTGTCTGCAGGCCCTCGAATATGAGATCATCAAAGCAGTAGAAGACGCCGATATCGACATTGATCCACCGTCAGACTAACAGAGGTTGTGTTGTGCCTCCGGCGACCCCCCCCCCCCGGTGAGGGTCCGCTTCGGGGAATGTCAATGCTACGTGGTGAAAGCTGAGGCTACGGTTGCAGTGTCACCAAAACGACTCCAGCTGGTCCTCCCAAGCAGAGTTCACAGAATAATATTTCGTGTGTCGAAACCTCATCGACTACTGTAACTGTCTGGCCCTGGTCTTATTTGACGATTCACCCCCGCTAACCAAATTCTGCGAAGCAGACCCAAACGCTCGCTGGGGGCCGAAATCGCACTCTGTTCGTACTCCGAACTTTCCGTCTGAATACGGTCGGGAGATGCTTCCGGCGAGGGTTGATTCTGGTCCGCAGAAGGTGTCGAGGCTGTGGCTGATATCGCCCCGACAGGAGGTTGCCCGAAAAATTTACGATAGGCCACACTGCATCTTAGGTTTTTAGGAGTTTTAGCGAGGTGCCGTACGTCTTTGGGAAATTGCGATTTTTTTTTCCATTGCAGAAATGCAAAAACAGAAAATACGATGTTGCCTAGGGGAATTTTTAGATCTCATCTCGTTGGGCTGCTACCCCCGCAAATCGTCTGATATGAGTAGAGCCGTTACGGTGAAAGGGTTATCTGGTTATCTGGGGAAGTCTGTTAAGTCTGACACTTCAAACGGATTGATTCTCCCTCAATCTTGCATCTCATTAACGGAACTACCGTGGGGTGGTTTGGAAGATCTTCCTAAAACGAGTGCAACATTCGTAAAAGATCACTGCTTGCGACTGACTAAGACGAAGCGGATAAATTGGTGTGGTGGGGCAGTGAGAACAGAGTGAAAAAAAGACTCGGCTACTATGTGCGAAGAACTTGGCAATGGGAGTAGCTGCATGATTATATTTTTGACAGTTTTTTATTTTTATTTTAGAAGAAAGAGAGACCGGTTTGTCGCTTGGCTTTTGTATCAAGGATTATTCTTAGGTAGGTTTGTAGAAGTTAACATAAAAAACTTGACTTAAATCTCCACGAGGCGCGCATGCATTTTCTAATAGGCGGGAATTCCGCCTCCTACCATACTAAAATTTCCAACCGTATACGTCAGTTGATACTCTGTTTTGCTTCTCTCGCTTTTTTGCTTGATCGAAACTCCGAACAAAATACTCGTTCTGGCAACCGCAGGTACATTTGGCACGGCGGTTGGCCCCGTAACTTCCCTGTCAAGTTAGTCAAGATCGCCATGTATTTTCCCTGACAGCCCGGATTTTGTGTGGATATGTGGATCGTTCGAGTTTCACAGAAATGCGGGGCATCATTTGATGCCCATGCGGGGTCAACCTGAGGGGGGAGGCAGGAATTAGTCCAGAAATTTCTGCTGCGATCCTCATTGGTATAAATAGGGAGCGTTTCCTAGGGATGAGGGCGTAGTACAAATAGTACACACACATATCAGCGTAAATACACACATTAGAAATGGTGACTCACGTCGAGAACACTCAGAACCCCACTGAGACCGAAGAGTTCCACGATGTTGCCGAAAAGGTCGACGCCATTCCTGTCGAAGACCTCATCCACGAAGCTCGAGAAGCTGCGGCCGCAGAACAGCAGATGGGTCTATGGGAGTCCATCAAGCTGTACCCGAAGGCTACAGGCTGGTCGGTCTTGCTGTCAACAGCCGTCGTAATGGAGGGCTACGACGTGGTCCTAATGGGAAGCTTCTACGCGTTTCCATCGTTCCAGAAGAAATACGGTGTGCCAGACGGCAAGGGAGGCTTCCAGTTGACTGCTGCTTGGCAGTCGGGCTTATCCAACGGTGCCAATGTCGGTGAGATCATTGGGCTGTTTATCAATGGTTGGGCCTCTGAGCGATTCGGTTACAGGAAAACCATGATACTTTCGCTGTTTGCTTGTATTGGATTCATTTTCTTGGCTTTTTTCGCGAAAGACGTTGCGATGCTCCAGGCTTACGAAATCCTCATGGGTATCCCCTGGGGCGTGTTCCAGACTTTGACCACTACCTACGCGTCCGAAGTCTGTCCTGTGTCTCTGCGAGCCTATTTGACCACATATGTCAACATGTGCTGGATTATCGGCCAACTGATCGCATCTGGAGTTTTGCGAGGACTGCTTAATCGTACGGACGAGTGGGGTTACAGGATTCCATTTGCAATTCAATGGATCTGGCCCGTCCCTCTAATTGTCGGCATTTACCTGGCTCCCGAGAGTCCGTGGTGGTTGGTCCGAAAGGGCCGAACCCAGGATGCCATCAAATCTGTCAAACGACTAACTGTCAAGGGGAAGAACGAAGATTTTGATGCTGAGAAAACAGTTGCAATGATGGTCCACACACACCAGCTTGAGCTAAAGAACTCCGAAGGCGCGAGATGGATCGACTGTTTCAAGGGAGAGGAGCTTCGACGAACCGAAATCGCCTGCATTACGTGGTCCATTCAGAACTGCTGCTCTGCATTCCAGGGATATTCAACCTACTTCTTCGAGGCTGCCGGCCTGGCCACCTCGGCGTCTTTCGACCTGTCTATGGGCCTGTACGCCATGGGTTTCGTGGGTAACCTTTTGTCGTGGTTCTGCATGAAGTGGTTTGGACGACGAACCCTGTACATCGCCGGACTGATCATTATGGATCTGTGTCTGCTCGCTATTGGCTTTGCCGGTATCCCTCCTCTGACCAACAAGGGCGCCGCCTGGGGTGTCAGTATCCTGCTTCTGCTCGAAACGTTCTTCTACGATGTCACGGTCGGCACGGTGGCCTACTCGCTAGTGCCCGAGTTGTCTTCCAACAGACTGCGAACCAAGACTATTGTCCTGGCTCGAAACCTGTACAATGTGGTTGGAATCATCAACGGAGTGCTTGTACCACACATGATCAACACCACAGCCTGGAACTGGGGCGCCAAAGCCGGTTTCTTCTACGGTGGAGTGGTTTTCCTGTGTCTCGTCTGGACATACTTCCGTCTTCCTGAGCCCAAGGGCCGAACATACGCCGAAATCGACATGCTCTTTGAACAGAAGGTCCCTGCCCGCAAGTTCAAGACCACTCAGGTCGACCCGTTTGCTCAGCATATCGAGGCAGATCACGTCGTGGTGGACAGCGAGGAGTAGCCTTAGTATGTTTTTTTAGCTCCAGTGTTACAATAGATGTCTTTTTGCTTTACATTCGCACGTCTCACGCTGCCTCCGGCGGCCCCTACCGGGGATGCTTTGGTTCTGCTTCGCAGAAACGTACTCTGAACGATAGATAGAAAATAGCTACTACCATCAGCAGCATCACAGAAGACTACACCTGCTACTATTGCCAGCTTCTGCGAAGCAGCATCAACACCTTCCCGGTAGGGGCCGCCGGAGGCAGCTGAAGACGACTGCACTTGTTTAATTGGCCAACTCTAACGCTCTAACCGTATTTCACATGTCGTTCTCGTACAAGGTTAAGGTGCAAAAGTTTAAGTAGCCCGTCACGAGTTAACCAACGCGAACAAGGAAGTAACCAGTGGAACAGCAGCGTCGGGTGCCAGTTACTAAACCTAGAGACACACACACACAAATGTAGAGACAAAATGTAAAGACCAAACCTAGAGACTAAACTAAAGCCGAGACACACATTCGATACTTTGTTTGAGAGGTGCGTGGCAGCGTGATGACGTAGAGAACGTTACAAAGTAAAGTTGAAAGAGGGTCTGCCCGCAGGTGCATAGTTTAAGAGTTTACTTAAGTTGAAAGTAGTTTAGAGAGCTTTAAAGGGTCTAGTAGAGAACCCTGAAGGCTGTTATTTGATTATCCATTTATAGTGGTGGTGCGTGTAGGGAGTGTCGCACGACTGGAATTTCAGATATCTGCAACGTGCGAACGGGCTTCGGAAAAATAGAAGCAGTGAAATGCAATAGGAGGTCATAGCTGCACCCGAACAAGGTGATACCTCGACTGAAAGGGCATCCTACTGCACTGTAACCGAGATGTGTCCTGAAACAGTCAGTGGGGCCTAGACGTGGGGCCTAGACATGAAGCGAAACGTGCCACAATAGACTAACGAGGACTAGGATTAGCCGGAGCGGTATCAGAGTACGAAGAGCACGAGTTAGAGACCCATAGTCGTGATTGAAGATGAGACGAAATCCCGCGAAGCGGGAAAACCTTCCCCGGTAGAAGGCCCCGCCGGAGGCGAGCATAGATGCGAAGTACATTTTTTCTCTCTTAGTTACAGTCAATCTATACTAAATCGTGTTAACCTAGTAGCATCTCCACGTGAGACCTGTATGCCGACACGAGGGTTTGAGGTTGCTAGGCGGTCTACGGGTTCTACGGGTCTACAAGTCTGTTAGGTTCGGCAGCAAGTCGTCAAGTAAGTAAGTGCGACATCGAAATACCTGCGGAGTTACAAATATATCTAACATGCACTTCTGTCACTCTGTCACAGACTCCTGCTGCTGTCTGCTGCTATCTGCTACTATCTGCCTCTCCTCGCTGCACGTTGCCATTAGAGACATCACGCAGTCCGAAACTCCAAGCCTCGAGGCCGCTAAAGTTGACTACAAGCGACTCGATGTGGGTGGCTAGAGATAAAAAAGATAGCAGAAAACACCAATACGGGCGCTGTTACGGCGAGTGTGCGAAGGGTGTTGCAAGGTGTAGATTGTAACTGATAGTGGCTGTAAAGTTCAGTTAACGGGGCGCGGGGCACAAAAACAATGTGATGCGATGCAATGCCTGAGAAAGTGTAATATATGGTTTTAGAGTGCAAAAGTATGTGGAAATAGATGGGGGGGGGAGGGGGGGGAGGTTACCAGTGTCAGCTGGCATGAGCTGGCATGATCCAGTAGGGGAGAGAACCATTGGTAGATAGGAGATACCCGAGCAAGAAAGAGTCAGAGAGTCAAGAGAGTTCTAAATGTGGGTAACAGCAGAAGCAACGCTCGGTAATAGACGGCGGGGTTTGAAATTACACTTTCCACTACCTTCACACCTCTCAGAAACGGGGCGGGGCGAATGACTACTACCAACTGCTACCACACCAACTACAGAAGTTCGGTTCATCGGAGCGATATCTGATATATCTTTAGCATCTTATCGATTTTTTTTTATATAAACAGGAGGCAGAAGCAGGTCCCCCCCAGGTTTGTATTTTCTAGTTTTTATATTTTAGCATTACTATTAAGTTGATGTAACGAAGAGACTTCCGCGAGACATAGAGGAATAATAATACAACTTAGTTCTCTCTGTGTCGAATATTTTCTTTATTGTACTTTGGTGTCGTAGTGGGGCTTCTTATTTGAAACGTTCTGAGGAGCAGAAGTTACCACAGGTTTACAGTAGCTACTGTTTGTGTTTTGGCAGTTTAGCTCGGTGTATCTCATATTACTGAGTAGCTACTGTTTGTGTTTTTGGCAGTTTGACTCGGTATATCTCATATTACTGAGTAGAAATAGAAACTGTTCGCATTTTGCAGTTTAACTTGGGGTATCTCATATTACCAAGTAGCTACTGCGTTTCGCCGTCTAACTTGGGGTATCGGTATATCTCATATTACCAAGCAGCTACTGTCGTGTTTCGCAGTTTAACTTGGTATATATCTCATATTACTAAGAAAAACTGCTGTATATCCATACGACCGAGTCTGCCTAATCGCTGAGACAAAGCAATCCTCTGGTTGTGTGACAAGACCCCTACTACTGTTGTTTAAACTGCGAGTTAAGTTAGTGTGCCTGGAACTGACTTGCCTAAAGGCTCTGACGTCACACAGGCAAACGCAACTCACAAGCATACAAAAGAGCACGCACGGGTAAAGTTAAAAGATTCGTGAAACCTTGACAGTTTGCAAGGAACAAGCTTTTCTTGGTTGGAAACTAACTTATTTTGCCGCCATTTTGCTTTTGCCTGATCCCCGGTCTTAAAACCATCTGTTCGTGGGAAAAAGCCGTTTCACAGGGTTTCATTTTAAACGTATCCCATCGAGATCATACTAAACCGGCTGCTGCCGATCACACGTTGACCCGAGCCCCGATAATATAAGTGAGCGACGCTGGGACATAGCAAGGAAGTGAAAGAGTCAATTGGGAAGAGCGTCGATTTATCCCCAAACTGCTTTCTCTTTTGTGATTTTTAGTGATTCCTCACTTTATCTTCTCGTCTTTTTTTTACTCACTGCACTCTTGTCTCGACAATAAGGTCCTGTTCAGCCTCCCACACTTTTTTCTTTCCTTCCATACAGCCTTCTAGAAAGAAAACACCTCAAGTCTGATCGCTTTGGGAGAAGATATCTGCAAGACCAGCCCCCATATATTTTGTGCAACCATCACACAGAAAACGAAAAAAAATAACAACTAAAAAAAAAACACACGGACCACACAGGCACATAAACGAGTTGCGGAAAAGCATTCTGCTTTTTTAAACCTGACAGGCTTGGTTGAAAGCAACTCCTGTCTTATCCTTTGGTCTTTTTTCTTTTGATCCCTTCCTGATCTCGTGTCGTTTGCATTCTTTACTCTCTCACACACAAACACAGCCATGTCAGTCTCCTATGGATATGGCCCGACATCTGACGATGTAGACGACTACTACGACAGACCTGGGGAAAGCAACCCCATACCAAGCAGCAAGGAGCAACCCAGAGGACAGGAGAATGAGCAGGACCCCATGCGCCAGCTGTTTATGGCCAACTTCCGCCAGCACAAATTGCAGCAGAAGAAACGTGGAAGTGGCAGTGGAGGCAGAAATACTCCCATTGGGGTTGCTCCGTTGACTTCGTATTCGGCTTCTGGTGGTGGTGGTGTTGCTGCTGGAGAACCGAATTTCGCTTCTAGAACCCCTCCTCCTTCGAGAACACCGCCTAGAGCAAGAAGCCCCCCTCTTCCTCCTCCTTCAATTATGCCCAAAGAGCCTTCGCCCAAAGTCGACTTTGTGGTGCGGGGTAGGTCCCGCACAAACCCCAACTCCAGTAACCCCAAGCATTACGAGCAACGCCGCCGTTCTCTGTCACCCGGTCCTGAAGACACAGACCCGCCTCAGGGCTCGCGTGGCAGGTCTTTCAATCGCCCAGGCGCTTCAATGCCAGCCTTTTGGGTCAAGACTTCGTCCAGAGCTCGTAGCCGTAGCGGAGGAGGAAATGACCTTATTGACAGACTCATGCAGGACCAGAACTATTCAAACTCGAAGCCAATGGCTATGCCTTCGCCATCCCGTGAGCGTGAGCGTATTCAGCAGACCCCGCCTCCTCTGTCTGGCTCCAACACGCCCGAACCATTTGCATCCAGCCCTCCTGCGTCGTACGGCGCCATAAGCAGGGGACCATCTGGCGGTAATCTCAGTCTGCCAGGCAGCAGGATCTATTCGGCGCCTTCTAGAAAGTCCGTTGGGGGTGGAGGAGGAGGAGTAGGGTTCAGGTTCCCGAATTTTAGAAGCTGGAACTTTTTCAGATTTGGTTCACGCGATCCGCTAGACGGTCGAGGTTACGATGCAGCAGGTAGGGGCTCGCAAGTCTCAATGCCTAATGTCAATGGTGCAAACTACGGGTACGACAGCGCGTATGGCAGGAGGCCCAAGCCCTATGGTGGTGCTCCTGGCGCGGCAGGCCCTGGCCCAGGTGGCTACTATGGGTATGGCTACTTCCCAATCGATATTAACGCAATTGGAGAGTATGCACTCAACTGGATGAGAAGAGTTCCAGAACTTCAGTTTATGGTTGACGGGGTGGACGCCATCACATTTTCGCGTTTCTACTTTCTGCGAATACCGTTGATTTGCCTTGAGGTATTTCTCCTCATGGTGGCACTGTACTATGTGGTTCTCATTCTCGATGGTGTATTCAAAATCGTCAAGGTGATCTGTTCGCCAGCGATTTTCTTTATGCAGATAATATTTGGAACTAATCGAGTATGAACCCCGGAAGGGTGGCAGAATTTTTAATCTGGATTATAAGCGACTTAATTGCTGGACTAATATAAGCACGCCTGAAGGGAATTTGTTTTATTATAAATGACGATATTTATGACTGGTTTTATTATATCTAATGATGTTATGAGTGATGACGACATGGTATGCAATATATGGATACTTAGAAGAATGTATAAGTAAATTGATTGCAATTCAATGCTATTGCTAACGAAATAGAAAAGTGAACATTTCTGCGAAGCAGAATTTCTCAAACTAAATAATGGGCAGGCCCAAAAGATCTAGCAGAGTCTCAGCTATGGTGACTCCGAGAAACAAGAGTGAGTCCAAGTCGTAGGCGTCATTTTCAACCCGAGAGACACTGCACTGTGTCGGAGGCGTGCCACCATTCAGGAGATTCATCTGCCATTGCACAGCAGGCGGAAATCCGAAAACACCAGTGGTCTCATGTGTTCCTTCCACGTTTTCTGCCAAAATCGCTACCACTCCCTCTTCACACCACTTTTCCTGAAGAGTGGTGACAGTGTCGGCTGGTATGACCTCGTCGCTCTGTCCTTGGTACATGTATACTGGCTTGTACGGTTTAGCAGCCTGCATCAGCAGGCCACTCAGCACATCTGCTATGGTCGACACGTTGAGTATTCCCTCGCCGTCTTTGAACAGAGGGAATACGTCAAGACCCGAATAAGCAGCTAGATTTGCGTCCAAACACCGGGTATTTGCAGCTTTCAGCGAATTCCATTCTGTAACCCCCATTTGATCCTCGAAAAGTCCTACCAGCTGGGGATACTCAGACGACAGGCCGTTAAGCGCCATTATAATGAATCCCGCGTCATCTCCGCCGTTGTTTTTCATAAGTACCCCTTCTAAATCAGTAGCCACGCCTCCAAAAGAGTAGCCTAAGATAGATTCCTTGAGGTCAGGAGCATACGTCGGTTCCAATCCTGCAGCATGTCCGGTGGGGATGCTACCTCCGGAGTAGCCTTGGAGAGTAACACGAGCAGTGTTCGGAACTCCAGTAATTGCTGTCGAGCCGAGGGTGGCTCGGATTCCATCCAATGTCGCTTGGCCAGCGAGTATTCCAGCAGCAAATGCGCTATTGGGACCCTCATAGTCGGGAATGGTGACCACAACGCCCTGGTTCAGAATGGCAGTGATGAGTACCATTTCAATTTGGAGAGTTGTATTGGCCCCCGTCTGAATGACATAAGACGGTGCACACATGGAACCGGTAGAATCCTCGTACATCTGGTACGATACAACCTTGTCCATGTTTGCCAAATAAGGGATCAAGACGGTTGTGACCGTATAGGTAGGATGGCCTAAAGTATTGGTCGTACGGTACAAAAGCTGATATCCATTTTCAACATGCTCGGCAAAAGAAGACAATCCAATAGGATTTGGAATGGGCCTTGAACGCAAAATATCACCGGGGGAAGAATCCTCCCATCCATCGGGAGGAATGTAAAAGAAATCTTCTGCTGGAGGAATGGGGACTCCTCTCCGGCCTAATGGACTTGCCAACACACGGCCACAGAGGTACACCAGTGAGCATAAAAGATAAGTCTGCAGCTTCATTATCAATTTGGTCTTGATATGGATCTTATGATCTCATATGGGGGCTGTCTCTCTCTTACACACACAGAGAGAAGCTGCATGCTTTATACTACCAATCTTTCTCGGCATCTCTCTTGAGCTGTCGGCAACACACGACTGGTTCAATGCATTCATTCGTTTGGCCTTGGCCTAGTGTGGATAAGAAAAGCGGGGTTACCAACGCTCTAATGATTTTCAGGCCATTTCCAGGAACATGGATGTTCTTCGTACAAACAGGAAAACAGAAATACTTAGGAATTGAGGCTCTTATTAAAATGCCATCTCCAACTTTTCCCGTTTAATGAAACTGAGAGTGAGAGTCTTTTTATTCAACTAAGTGGAACCACACGATTTCATTGTCATCTCTGCTACGAGGATTCTCACACGATCAATAAATCCGCATCTCTCTCGTGGTATTATCTAGACCAATGTCGTATATCTCTGATTTGAATTGTAAATGCGGGGTCAGATCCTTGCACCAATCCTTCCTAAAATGATCAGGCACCCTGAGTCATGCAGGCTATACGTTATATTACAATGGATAGACATTAGAACAGGATGATCTAACAACGGTGGCTCCCATTTAAGCAAAGCATCACTGAGAATGCTAACCAGAGTATTGTAAATCACCGATGGAAGCGGGGTCGGAGCAGACACCATCCCGAAAGCCCACCCACAATACTCATAATAAACAAAGTAATCTCAAAGTTGTCTAACGCATGGTGAAGTAAGGCTGAGTTGCCCGTTATTGCAGGTCTCACGTATGTTTATAGGGGTAATTGTTCAGGCATAAGACGATTCCTACAATTATAATCAGGGGATCACGACAGCCGCCGGGTTCGGGTTCGGAAAAGAAGATCCCGCTCAGAATGAGCAGAACGGGCATACTATTTGGTTGTGATCGCTCAGAACGCTTTCAGTTGACGTGGGGGACCCTGAAGAGCTCAATATTGAAAAGTGTGTAAGTAACCAAGAATGAGTAAGCTCATAATTACGTCTGAGAGGGCTTGATAATGAAGTACAATGATACATCTGTCATTTAAAACATAGCTTCAGTGAATAGTGCCACGAACTCGCGTGCATTGAAGGCTGCAACGCAGCTCCAAAAGGACCACATCCATCAATGGTATCCTATACTACATTCTTATCAGTTCGAAGACTCTTAGAACTCTCGAGATCCCGTTATCGAAGGTAATCTTCTGAGGTCTCTAAGAAACCATGCCGTGGAGATTTATCGAGAAGATTTATCACGTGATAGTTCTCTGTAACAGATTTTAGCACTTTTTTCGTTGTGTAATTTGGTTCGATGGTCTAGTTGGTTATGGCATCTGCTTAACACGCAGAACGTCCCCAGTTCGATCCTGGGTCGAATCATCTGCTTTTTTTTTAGTTGAAGTATTCGAGTTGCTTAATTGAAATATCTCTGTTTAATAGGAATCGTATTCCCCTGAGTGTACTGATTGTGCTATTTGTGTGAGAAGATTGCATATATGTTTGGAGCCGAAAATGTGTGAATGAGAATTTCAAGCTATAACTGCAGGTAGAAAATTAACGCGGCCTCTTTCTGCGAAGCTGAACCAACCCTCCCTCGGCAGGGGCCGCCGGAGGCAACATCACAGTTTTTCCGAATTTATATGGACAAATGACCATTAGCTGTTTATCAGGATGACTTTTATCCCTGTGGGATATGTATATTTGCAGTATCTATAAATGTCTACTTATGTTTTTTTTCGTCATATGTCTCGTAGATCTACTACGCAGTGGTATCAGCGTCATCAGTGCTGTCCTTTGCTCCCTCCATCTCTTTGATCTTTTTAATGTCATCCTCACTCGGTTCATAAATATGCCATACCGTGTAATGGACCAGTCCATTCACTCTAAAGCCCATTTTGCGAGACATCTTGCCAAACGCTTCAGTCTCTGCGTGATTTTCAAACGCAAATCCGGGGAAATTGGCTCCTTGTCTAAAGACTTTGGCTCGAGCCAGAATAGACACCCCACCAATTCCATCCAGATCCATCAACTCGTCCTGATTCCCATCTGGTATTCGGAAATAAGCCATATGGGGTCGCCAGGTAGGGTACTCAGCATATCCCTCTACTATGACTTCATCTTCTTGTAAAGTTTTGGCCAAGTCTAACGCAGACTGGCTCTCCTGCCAGGCATTCAGATCATACGGCTGCTCGCCTCCGAGCCAATCTGGCAGTGGTCGCCAGACATTGGGAACAATAACGTCTGCTCCGTGCTTCATAAGATCTTCTATAATTGTAGGCGGTGACGTCTCGATGTCGGCATCCCTCCAGTAGACCCACGAATGATTTGGCCTTAGGGCCGCCGACAAGAGCCAATTTCTCGCCCGCCCCATTAGTTTACGTCGCGCCCCCTGAACTTGCACGCCATGCCTGTCGTCGAACCCTTGTCCGATAATGGCCCCGAAATCTCTCTCAAACACGCTGACCTCTCCAAACTGCATGCTGGGGTCTTCGTGGGTTTTGAGCTTTTTCAGCCCCGAATGCAGGTCTACCAGTGTCGTGTCATCCGAGTCAGACACTAGGAACGCCAGATCGAGCAAGTTATGAGGATACGTGAGATTATTGAGATGCGAAAACATCATATCTAGCACTGGGGCCGCGTTTCGCAACGGGATGCATATTAGGACTCGTTCTTGGAGCTCAGCTCCGTTTGTGTTCCCCACATAGTCCCTCAGATCATAGTACTCTATCGAGGGGCCCGAGGGACCCGCGGGCACGCTCGGTGCTAAGAATCTGAAAAATGCCACAATCGTCAGAATCGCGATTACAATATTTCGCAAGAAATTTTTCCGCTTATGATCCACAAACTTCCACAGTCCAACATTTCGCCTCGGTTTAAATCCACTCTCATATCTGGGCAGCTCGCCTTTGTTCATGTATCCCAAAGCCATAGTTCGTGTCCCTCCCCTGAAAGATATCTCTTTCGAGGGTTAATAAACTATTGTAGATTCGGAGAGATCGCTAAAAGCTGACCACAGCAGGGAGTTTTTTCGACTCCAACGTTTTAGTGTGGGCGTAATACCACACAGCCCAATTTGTGTTTACAAAAAAAGTCGCCAAACCGTCCAAAGTGCGCGTTGGGTCTTTTTTATTGTGTTCTTAAACTACTGGATATCCAGTTAGTTCGGGAAAGGTGAAACACGTCAACGAACTTACCAGGTTTGGGGGTTATGCACGTGGAGTTAGAGATGAGTTTTTGCAGATCTCGATATTACATATACATAACCTACGGACAAATTAACCCTGTGACCTCGGGTTTAAACCACTCCTCCTTCAGCACGTCCCACGCTGCATCTGCACACGCCCTGGCCGCCTCCGGGGAAGAGGCACTCGCCTCAATGTAGACTTTGAGCTTGGGCTCGGTTCCGCTGCCTCGAAGAGTGAAACGGACCTTGGCAGAGTTAGTAGAGTCTGTAGAGTCTATAGCAGTAACTGTGACCATTTGGGAGCTTGATGAGACTGGTAGAATAGGTTTGTGGTCAGGTGTAGTGCTGTCGAAGCCCTCTGTCAGATCTCGCCAACTTGTAATCGTGAAGCGCCCGATAGAAGAAGGATAGGGGAGGTCTTCTCCAACAGAAGAAGATCGGATAGATGCAAATACTTGGTCGGTCAATTGTGGACTGGAGGATATGTAGTAACCGTTCTTCTCTTCAAAAAATCCGACCTTTGCATAGATTCCTTCTAGAACATCGAGAACATTAACCGATTTCTGCTCCCATTCCATCAGCATCTGTAAAAACACATACGCAGCACTTATGCCGTCCTTATCGTGGGCAACAGAGAACATGTACCCTATTGCTTCCTCGAATGCAAACGGCACCGTGAATCCTTCTTTCTCTAGATCTATAGCACGGTTACCGATCCATTTGAATCCGGTCAGAGTTTCTTCATACTTAAATCCCTCTTGGTCCGCAAGATGCTTAAGCAGTTGTGACGATACTGTAGAATTCAACATTGCCAGTTTTTTCATGTCGTTGCCCTCCCTTTGGTACTTCTCCAAGTTGTATACCGCAAACAGGGATCCCAACTCATTTCCCGTTAGTTGGTGCCACTTGCCCGTTTTTGTGTCCTTTGCTGCCACTGCGAAGCGGTCAGCGTCGGGATCATTGGCCAGGATAACATTAGCGCCATTTTTATCGCCTTCAGCCATGGCTAGGTCTAATGCACCCTTTTCTTCAGGATTTGGGAATGCCACTGTGGGGAAATCGGGGTCAGGTCGGGCCTGAGCTTGGACCACAATCATGGTGTTGTCCTCTGCTAGACCCAATTCCTCCACTACTCTTTGCATATACGGTAGACCAACTCCGTGCATAGGTGTATACACGAATTTCGATGCTAATTTGGCACCACGAGTCGCACTACCTAACAGTTTGGTATTCAGGGCCTTGAAGTACTGGTTAGTAAGCGATCCCACAATATTTCGGTTCACTTTCTTAGCGGCCGACTCAGAAGAGTCCCTGATATCCAAAACTGGCACGAAGCATCCTTCGATGCATTTAGCAATACCTTCGTCGTGAGGAGGGATGATCTGGCAACCGTTGCCCCAGTACACTTTGTAACCGTTGTCGGCTGCTGGGTTATGGCTTGCAGTGATCATTACCCCACAGGCAGCATTGAGCGCATCCACAGCAAATGGCACGAGGGGAGTGTGGACCATCTGAAGCGAGTGTACCACGAATCCATTGACGGAGAAAGCAAGACACACGAGATCACTAAACCGATCAGAGTGGTGACGGTGGTCATGTCCGACGACAATTCCCCGGCTTTCAGCATTCTTCACGTTTTGTTTCACATATTTAGCAAGCCCAAGAGATGCCTGGTAGACTGTAACACTGTTCATTCTACTATAACCGGCTTCCATTCTCCCTCTGAGTCCTGCAGTCCCAAACTGGATTCGCGAGCATAGCCTTTGCTCAAGTTCGGCAAACTGTTTGTTGTCAGCGAGTTGACGGACTTCTGCTCGAGTATCTTCATCTATATCATGACTCAGCCAGGTATTCACTAGTCCGTCTATGTACTCGGACAGTTGTGAGGCCGTCATGTTAGCTCTATCTTTCCTCTCCATGATGTTGTTTTTATCAGATCATGTCAAGTTTCTAAAATCAAAAATCGGAAACGATGGGGGGATGTGTGGGGAAACTATTTTATATTCTAGTAGTATAGCAGTTGTGTCTCCTAAAGCACTTTGCAGTTTTTGTGTGCACTGTGCCCTCTTTCACTACTGCTAACCATAAAAACAATAAATATTTAATATATATATAATACAAGATCGGGATTTTCTTTGTTACATTAGATCATTTTCAAGCTCCTTCAGAAACTCGTCATTGTCGTCAGATGAACTGCCTTCTTCTTCTCCATCATCATCTTTGTTATGACCATTGTTACCTTGTTTCACACGTTTTGATGCAAAATGCTCATGGGTAGTGCCATCTCTAGAACGCTTCAAGTCGCCATTATTATTATGGTTGTCTTGGTCGTAATCATCATGATTATTTTTGTCGTTACCATCGTCGGCAGCACCATCCCCTTCAACAGTATCATCGTCATTGACTTTATCAGATTCATCGTTATCGTTGTCATGACCAGCAGCACCGTCGCCGCCTTCATCGTCTTCATCTTCATCATCATCATCATCGTCATCAGAGCCCATAAATTCATCCACCTCCTTATTAACTTCATCCCAATCTACCTCGCCACCAGATAGCGATTTCATAAACTCATCAGGGTCTATAGGATCAGTGGCAGTCTCTGAACTGCTCACTGGCCGAGTTAAATCTTCTCCGCTTATCAGCCTGTTGTCTACCTTGACCAGAAATTCATCTTCCGGTACCCGTTTCCAGGCTGCCAAGCATGCGAAAAGCCAACCGCGGTATACAATCTTAACACTGGGCATTGTAGCAGCTCGTCGAACTTTTGCAGTGCCTGCCAACGCAGTCACCACGTGGGTGACATCTGGGGTCAAATCGTCTACTACTTTAGCTCCAAATTGCCGGATCCATAGTACGATGTCCGCAGCGTCCAAGTTGGTGCCCAGGGGAAGGATGCCAGAAAACAGAACAACGCAATCCTTAAACACTTCTCGTTTGAGGGCTGGAATAATGAGAGTCAAGTCGGGAGATGGTTTGATATTGACGGTGCCTGTGTTGTCTGTGTCACTTCCAGTTGTTCGGCTGTAGTCATCATAAAATGCTTTGTGTATCATGCGCAAGGCCTTTTTGACAGATGAAAGTTCACTGTCGTCATCAGAAAGTAAAGGTACGGCACCGTGCCGCTTGATAGTTGCTGGACCTTCTTTAGATTCCAATTCTTTCTGGAGTTTGGCGAGAGGCCGTTCCAACTGCTGTTGCTCGATGGACGCAGAGCGTTGCGATTGCTGTGCACTGAGCAGCTCCGGATTGTCTTCACCGCCCATCTCTACCAGCTGTTCCACTGTATCCAATGAGTTGGAAACATCTTCAGACGAGTCGGAACTACTCGGAGATAAGCCTTCCTCTTGGTCTGCCGCTAAATCTTGCCCTGATTCAGACTGATATTGAAGCTGCTCAGCCTCATCATCAGTGCGAGCAGTCACTGGTTCCTCGCCATTTGTTTCCTTGTCATTCTTTGGCAGTTTGATCGTAGTATTTTCACCATCCGGAGGGGGCCGCTCTTCGCTGTTTTTGTCCTCAAGAATATCTTCAATCTTCTTCGTAACTTCCCCATTTTCTTTCTTTTCCGCACCATCTACCTCACCTTTCCCCGTCTCTGGTTTTTCATCCGCCACATTCGGAGCTACTACAAACCCTCTTTGCGGCAAAAAGCTGCTGTTGATATCGCCAATGCCAACAAAAAAATTATATGGCAGCACTTTGATCAAATTGGAACTCCACCGCCATACGTCTCCTCTATCGTCAATAACAGCTACCATAGACGTGGACACAGGAAATAGCCTTTTCAAGCTTTTCTGCACCAGACTTCCTGACTCATCTCGACTAAGTATCCGATCACCAAAATACTTGCCGTCGGGATCAATGATCTTGGCAATAGCTCTGGCATACGACTTAGTGGCCATGGTGTAAATGTGCATCTCATATAATTCATTGACATCCTCCAAAAACTCCACGAGTCCTGGACGCAGTTTGACGTAGTACCAGCACGTCGTGGTAGGCGGCCTGCCTTCGTAACCCGGTGGCACCGGCATTTCTTCCTCGAGACTAAAGGTCTGCACATCTCTCAGAGCCTCATAGTTCGGATTCCACTTATCCTTCATCCATTCACCAATGGTGGGATCAACGGCCGCGTGGATCACTGTTTGGTCGAGATCCACAACCAGTATGAGCTTCTCTTCGCCCAATAGTCGCTCGCTAGAAGTCTTTTCGATCCGCTCCGCCTCGTTGTACGAGACTTTGAGCCCGCTGGTATCGTGAGACATGGTGATTGGAGCACGTGCATTGTTGTCAAACTCAGTGTAGTCTTTCTCGTCCAATGGTTCTCCGCAAATAGCACAAAGTCCGCCGTATTGCACAGCGTGAGAACATGGCTCAACTACCGACAGAACCGAAGTGTTGGCGTCCTTGACTTCGTCGCCCTGTTTCACAAACCACTGAGCCACCTCTCCCTCAATTGGGCTCTCGAATGTGGAATGGAACTCCTTGAGCACCTGCTCGCCCTCGTTTTCGCCGTCCTGGCCCACGCCCTCCTCCACTGTATTCCAATACTTGTAGCGCAAAATGGGGCCATGCTTGCTGACTTTACCACTGGGAGCCAGAATCCCCGTAATCTCCACCGGATACAACAACGACCTGGGTAATTGGATCGGTGTAGGCTCGATCATCTCATGTGTGTGGTTCTGCCCAGATTATGTGATTGGCTAAATGTGTTCAATTTCAATTATCCAGTTTAAAATGAATTGTGAAGATGGGGAGAGAGGAAAATGCGGAGAGTGGGAGATTATCCCAGAAAGGGAAATTGTCGGAAGCGATCTCGTGGAGCACGTGACCGGAGCTAATAGCAATTTGAACCGAACTGTAAGGGATGTTTAAGTTCTGCGAAGCAGAACCAACCTCCCTGGGAAGGGCCGCCGGAGGCAACGTGGAAATCCATCATTGGTTTTAGAATACATAATAAATAAATAACTATGGTACAGAACAAGGTCAACAAAACATATAAAGACCTGGCACTCTATGTAAATCTCACGCCAAGTTTAAGTTAAATATATTTTTCCGCGTCCCAGTTGACCACCTCGCTCTCAAGAACTGCAGTAGAATCCATGTTTTTGGTCCGCAGAATACTTGCAAAAGCCATCTCATACTCGTGCTGAATGCTCTCCAGCCAGCTTGTCTGGGACGATGCTTCCGCGGTGGTAAGTTTCTCATTGGAGACAGTGCTATCCTGACTTTCACGTTCTTCGTCTCCCTGAGATGATGGTCTTCTTGGTCGCTTCTTATCGCGGGTCTCCAAAATGCGCTTTCGCCTTTCAACGTAGGCCAAGACATCAAACTTACGGCTGGTAGTCTTCAGCCCGAACGGATCAAACTTAGAGATTTCAGCTGCTGTCATTTTGGTGGTTTTGGTGGTCTCCGGGGCGGTTACCGCGGCACCGGTCACCACGCCTGCTACAGATGTGGTCGCCACTGGTGACTTTGAAATGCCGTTAGAGTCCAGACCTCCTGCTTTTGGAATGCTGTCGGTTGGTGGTTCCTTTGAAACGCTGATTACTCGGGCAGCTTTCCCAAAGCTGAGCTTGAGAGAAATAGGTTTTCGCTCTACGACTGGCGGTGCAGACGATACTTCGACGTTTCCTGGAATTGTGGGGCTTTTGACGGTGCCCTCTTCGCTCTTGATTTCTCCTCCCGTCGCTGTAGCTCCTGGGGTTTCGTCTGCTTCGCTTTCGTCTGTTTTGATTTCTTCTGTCTGGACTTCCTTCGCATTGCCCGCGTCTGCCTTTCTTTCCTCCATGGTAGGCGAATTCAACTCAACCACACCGACAGGTAATGCCACTTTATCTCCCTCTACCGCACTGTTGCTGTCTTTGACATCTATATCCATGTCATCCGTCAAGATGGTGGTATCTATAGGATGCTCTTCAACAATAATGTTCTCGTTGACGTCCTCCGTTATAGTGTTTTGCACTTTGCCCGTACTCTCACCCGAATTCTGCGAAACGGCAGAAGTTTCACTATCACCGTATGTTCCATTTGTAATTCCATCCGTCATCTGAATCTCGACGTTTCCACCGTTTTCTCCAGCAGCGACTTCTGGCAGGCTCACTTTCTCTAATACTTCTTCTTTTGCTTCCTCCTTTCCTTCCTCCACTTCTTCTCTCTCTTCTTCCTCTTCTTCCTCTCCATCCCCTTCTTCCTCATCCTCTTCTTCTTCCTCCTCTCCAACTTCCCCAATTACTTCGCCTCCATTCAGCTCGACCTCGACCAATTCCTGATCGTCTAATCGGTTTTTATCTTCGTCTTCATCATCATCGTCTTCTTCTATCAAATCGTCGTTCATCCTAACCTTGCCCGTTATCCTTCTCAATGCATCCTCCGCTAGTCGGCCCTCGTCCACAAGCTTTTCTCGCAGGGCACGCGGGTCGGTTATACGTTCGCTATAGACCGGAGTCGACATAAAGGTATGGTCAGGAGGCAAAGCAGGCATCCAAGACGGGATATGGGGCCCGGGTCTCTTTCGGGGTGGAACTAACTTTTTCACATTCTCCATTTTAGAACTGAAAAACGCCTCCTCGTCAGCACTCAATGGCTCGGGCTCAAAATCCAGCCTCAATTGGTCGAGATCCTCGGTGAAGCGCGAATAGAGGCCCATTTCCGATTCCAGTTCGTGAATTTGTAGACCAACAGACTCCATAGCCGCTCGGAGGTCCGAAAGACTCGGATCATGGCGTCTCTGGACCGTAGTCAGCTTGTGGATTCGCGCTATAAACTGTTCCAAATGCACCTCTGCCAGAAACGTGACATATTCAAAGGCTTCGTTGCTGATACGAATATCTTTGGAGCCGATAATCGCAGCTACGGCTCGCTGGAAAATGACCTGCAGCGTGTCAAAATAACTCTGTTGCACAAACAACCCATGACTTGTGTCCGCCGTTTGGCTCTTTGTCATTGTGCGTCCCGTTTTTCACAGTGGGTTTCGTCGTACGTGAATGTTGATGTAAGAGTTGAAAGTTGGTGGTCACCATCTCCAAAAAAGTGTCAGCACCTAGCTGGGAGTTATGTAATATTTTGGAAGGGATCTGTTAGCCAACAACACCTAATACAACCTACCTTAGATCCGCCATCTGAATAGCTGTGTTCGCTTAGTTTTCAATATTCTGTTCAATGTGCCTCCCGCAAACATATTCTTGAAAAAACTATCTAGAAAATATTGATTCCTTGCCAGAAAACAGGTTCCCTAGCAAAAAGCGGTGTGAATAACATTATGTCTATATTATGTCATGATCGTGACCTAATAGCCTTGATGAACGCTAGTTCAGGTTATACAGCTCTAGTTGCTCACTACTCGCGTTGTTCGCCTCCAGCAGGGCTTCTCCGGAGGGGGTAGTCCCCCTTTGCGGGATTTCTTTGCCGTCCTGCTCTTCCCTAACTCTCTTATTCATGCTACTGTACTTTGCATTGAACCAGGTCTGTGCTTCTGCTTCGCAGAAGCAACCCTCCCCGGGAGGGGCCGCCGGTGGCAAAACTTCACATCCGCGTAGCCTAGCTTCTCCTCTTGAGACTCTCTTCAGTAAAGATCTTGCCTGGGTTCAGTAGCTGGTGCGGGTCTAGTGCCAGTTTCACCGTTCTCATCAGAGCCACAGGCTCTGTTCCCAGCTCATCAAGAAGATACTCCACTTTTCCTGCACCCACACCGTGCTCTCCAGTGCATGTCCCTTCTAGTGCAAGCCCTTCTTTGACAATGTCTTTGCCAAGCTTGACGACCTTGTCGCGCGATTCGTCAGTGTAAATGATGCTGCAGTGGAAATTGCCGTCTCCAACGTGGCCGAGAGTAGAAGCAAACACTTTGTCGCTGTTTAGCTCTGCCACTCGTTTCTGAGATGCCAATACCAGGTCTGCTAGTCTCGAGATAGGAACTGCGACGTCTGTCGAGTAGACTTTGCCACCACGAGGTCCGACCGCTATGTTGCTCCAAAGTACTTCCTTTCTCGCCGACCACAGTTGGTGCTGCTCCTCGCTGTTGCGCGCAAACTCAAAACGAGAACCCTTGTGCTTCTGCGCTATCTGCTTGGTGCGGTTAATTTGCTCCTTCACGTACGCTTTGGTGCCTGAGAACTTGATAAACAGTGTGGGCTGCTCGGCCCATTTTCGGTCTGTGTAGCCTCCCTGATTGGTGGCCCACATCTGCCGAGCGTCCATCAGCTCGACTGCTTGGACAGGGATCCCGGATCGGATGATATCGGTAGACGTGGCAGTCGCGTCGCGGACTGTGGGGAATGCACACACGGCAACGCTGGTTTCTTCAGGCACGGGATGCAGTTTGAGCGTGGCCTCAGTGATAAGTCCCAGAGTGCCCTCGGTGCCGCTGAAAAGGTGGTTCAGGTTGTACCCGGCCGAGGATTTGCGGGGTCGCTGCCGAGTCTTTATTATCGTGCCGTCCGCAAGGACCACCGTCAGGTTGATAATGTGGTCTCGCATGGGACCGTACCGCACACAATTGGTACCTGAGCAGGACGTCGAGATCATTCCTCCGATCTGAGCAGTTGGGCCAGGATCTACTGCTAGAAATAGCCCGTGGCCATCTTCTTCGAGCTGCTTGTTGAGATCCATCCACCCTACAGCAGGCTGCAATGTCACGTCCATATCGTCGGGACGAACTTCGATAATCTTGTCCATGCGGGCAAAATCAATGCAGATACCGCCATAAGACGCACAGAAGTTGCCCTCTAAACTGGAACCTCCTGAATATCCTATCATTGGCAGTTTGTAGGTGTGGCATATTTTGGCAATGGCTGATACTTCCTCGGTAGACTCAGGAAACACCACTGCGATAGGAGTAGTATCGATATTGTAAGTCGACCAGTCTGAGTACCCGTGAGCATGCAGAACCTCTGGGTCCGTCGTAACGCGTTCTTCGCCCAGGATTTTGCTCAGCTCTGGCAGTGCCTTGAAGAACTCCTGCTTTCCGCCGAAGTTCGGGCCGGGATCGGAGAACTCACGGTCGATAGACTCTGACCGCCTTGCGGGTTCTTTATCGGCCGAAAAATACGTAATTCCTGCCCCAGTAGCGGCACTGACCAACGCAGTGACCATCAACAGCGTAGAAGAAGACGACTTCTCTTGCGACTTCTGTCTTTCATCTCTCGTCTCCCCCTCTGTCTGCCTGGGTAAGGGCCCATTTGAATACTGTCGTATCTGCCTTCTGCCAGCAACAATTGGCCGACTGTGTGGTCCATAACGTCTGATGAACAGACTCTGTGACAGTCTGGCAGCCAAATTTTTAGTTTTCATTGAGCTTTTTCCGTAAAACTTGCGTCCTAATATAAAAAGTGGGTCAGACTCATCTTTTATATATCCAAAGGCGTAACTTCTCCACCACGTTTTAAGCATATTTCACCATCTGTTTTTGTGGGGGAAAAAGCGTGGGATATTGCCGACTTTCTCGTGTTACTCTGGTCAACTGAAGAAAGGAAAGAAGATAGTGAGCTTAATTCGTTAATAGACATGGAGTGATGCCTCCGGCGGCCCCTCCCGGGGAGGGTTGGTTCTGCTTTGCAGAATACCTCGTACTTTGAGTTCATGGTATTGTGTTTATATCACTTCCTTTTCAAGCCCCAGCCAAATGAAGAAAACACTTATTATTAACCACACTGCGAGAAACGTCACCCAGAGAGGATATTTTGCAATTTCAAAAACATCAATGAATTCACACGACCTGTAATAATCTTTTAAGAAGTTCATTTCACTGCTGTTAAACGGCAGTCTCGGTTTAGCTGGTGAGTTGTATAACAAATATATCCACTCTGCATTGCAGATTTACTATGTAACTTTACTATTCAGCACACTTCCTGGAAGACTCGCACAGAGCAGAGATTGTGAGAATATAAGAACAACAATCACTTCTAGGAAGTATCCACCATATTTTCAGATGTTTTAAATCCTGTCTACGAAGCGGCAATATCGATTTAACTAGTGTGTTGTATAATAAATGTTTTAACTCTGCAATGTGGGTTTTCTATGTAATTTTACTATTCAGCACACTTTTGATAAAACCTACACAGAGCAGTGATTTTGAGACTACAAAAACGATAATCAACTGTGGGAAGTATCCACCACCTTTTCAGCCGTTTGAAATCATGTCCACTTAACGGTAACATCGATTTAGCTAGTGTGTTTTATAGCAAATGTTTGTAGACCTGGCACGTGACCTTCCTCTTCCACAGTATTTGGATAAACCGGTAATATCGAAGAAACTACTCAGTCACTAGATGTAACTTCATAGCTATGGAATGACAGAGAAGCATTGCTACTTATTCCAATTCTCTGCGAAGCAGAGCTACGGGGTCTGGGGCAGGGCCCCAGCTGCTGGATAAACTTCTATCAAGTTGCTGGGGCCAGCCCCAGACCCCGTAGCTCTGCTTCGCAGAGATAGCTCAGTCGTAAAGATGAAACCAGCGATAATTTAATATTTTTATAATTGATTCCTCGTTCACGTAGATAACATGTTATGTAGCGGTCAGATTACTTCGTGTCTGGTTTGGTGCGGCCAATTCAGCTAGATGAGCAGTAGTAGTGCCTGTAGATGTCTCTCAAATCCTGCCGAACTCGTACAACATCTTCAAGGGTACGTTTCTGCGAAGCAGAACCCGGGCCTCCCCGGCAGGGGCCGCTGGAGGCAGCGTAGACAGTCGTATACTCAGGTCATTTCAGCTAGATAAGTAGTAGAGAGTCAGAATCTATGTACGGTTTTGCTTTCAAACCTGCCCATCTAACATGGCCTCCACCGCACCCTGGACGCTTCCTCCTGATCTCCGCAATGCTCGCACGTTTCTGTCAAAATCAGAGAACCCCAGCTCGTTGAGCTGTCGCAGTTGCGACTCGTACCGCTCCTCTGGGGGCCTGTTATCTTCGGGCTGCTGGGCGGCATTGCCCCCAAACATGTTAGCGAGCAGTGCCGGATTGAAAAAGGGATTTGGGGTAGCAGGGGTAGACGCATTGGCGTTGCTGTCAGTGCCTGTCGCGCCTGGCACAATAGGGTTCGTACTGCCTAGTGCCCCCAGCGCAAACGGGTTCACAGGAGGCATGCCGTTGGGGAACAGGGCAGCAAACGGGTTGGCAGCAGGAGCAGAGGTGGTATTGGTGGGGCTGCTGGCAGTGCCAGTGGTCGAGTCAGTGCTGCCAGGAGCAGGGAAGCTTGAGCCCCCGCCCGGCTGCGCGCCCCGGAACATCTGATCCATCTGGAGCATCTGCTGCAGCATCTCAGGGTTGCTCAGCATGTTCCTGAACCCCTCGCTCTGCAGCATCTGGCGGAACTGCGGACCCATCTGGCGCAGCTGCGGGTTCGAGTTGATTATCATGTCCACCATCTGCGGGTTCTGGAGCAGCTGCTGCAGATTCTCGGCAAACCCTGGCGTCTCCATGATAGCCATCATGTCTTCCGGAGACGGAGCAGGACCCATGCCGCCGTCCGGCCCGAACATCGATGCACTGGGAAGGTTGGCCAGCCCAGCGTACCGGGCGCCTGTCAGGTCTGCCAAAACGTTGCCCGTGCCCTGTCCCGCGGCAATATTAGTAGGAACCTGGGCCGAGCTTGTGCTGGTGGTTGTGGCACCCGGCGAAGACGTCTGGGGAGTCGCAGAGCCACTTGTGGCACTGGCAGACATGGCGCTGCCCGGTGGCGCCGCCCCCTTGACGACGTGTACGGTGACTCCGGCGTTGATATTGTATTTCGACACTAAGTCGTCGTCCTTGAGCACTCGTCCCGAGTAGATGAGACGCAGCCGCTCGGTGGGTATGTCGAACGACGCAGAAACCAGCTCTTTCACCTGGCGGATGGTCTGTGAGGGCTCGATAGAAATCTGCTGCTTTTTGTCCGAAGACGATCTGGTCAGACGTACATTCTTATAAACGTACCAGGCAGTGTATACGTCGAGTGGCAGCTGCTGGGGCCAGCCCCAGACCCCGTGGCTCTGCTTCGCAGAGAGGTAGGGTTGTCGCAGTCTGCCTGGGACCCAGCTCAGTAGAGATGCCAACAGGAACGACTGTTTGGCAAAAACTCAAGTGCTTTTAGCCTCGTTTAACCAGAGATACTTACTTGAAATTCACGCTGATTGACTCCGACATCCTGCTGTGTGGTCGATTATATGCTTTCTTATATATATGTATCTTAAATGGCAATTACTTTAAATGCTGGCTGAACGGATGCTAGGGTGTAGAATTCAACCAAGTTGGAACGATGGGGACAGCGAAACCTCAAAGTGCGAAAGATGGTGATAGAACGTCGGCGAAGGGTTGCGGTCAGCCCCATACAGCGGGGCGCCCGCCGCGCGGCGCACGCGGCTCTTCCTGTGAAGTTGCGAAGCAGGAACAAACACTTCCGCGAAGGGCCCATACGGGAGGGACAAGCCGGACGGGCGTCTGGTGGTGCTCGTCTCCGGCGGGGCCCCTGCCCGGGGAGGGTTTCCTCCTGCTTCGCAGGAGAGGAGCGTCAATTGGAGTAGAGAAGTCAAGAAGTGATGAGCATGTCACGTGATTTGTTGGTGCCGTGCGCACGTAGATGCGAGTAGACGCGTAGATATTATATATAACGGGCCTTGAACCGATGTATTTAAACATCTGCTTCGTTCTGCTGTTCTTTAGAAGTTCAAGTGGAATACGAAGGGTGTCGCGGTGACAATGGTTGGTTGTGCTGTGGAATGAGGACTCGAATGAGCGATCGAGCAAGTAAAGGACTGAGTAATGAAGGGAGTGCAGGATTAGAGTGGTGGGGATGGGTGAGTGTGGAGTGAGTAATGAGATCAGTGAGTGCAGTGTGAGGTATTTGCGATGTGAGTGTCTCTGCGAAGCAGAGCTACGGGGTCTGGGGCTGGCCCCAGCAGCATAGAGTGGTTAGTGAACAATTGGTGGATGTGGTTTTAGAGTATATGTTTGCTCCTGTAGTGGGAGAGGCCAGAGCATTCTTTTATTGGGTGAAAATCACATTATGGCTACTCTATAGATGACACACTGACACAAGAGAAGAGTCAGTCTGTTGAGTTGCCACCTGCTGTGACTGCACGCCATTACTCAGTCAGTCATTCAGTCAGTTATTCATCAGTTATTCATCCGTTATTCATTAACTCAAATGGCAGCTTTGGATCTAAACTAAAGTGGCTGCAAGACTGGTCACACTCACTATGTTAGCGCTTAGGGTTTTGTTTTCGACATTTCGCCACACTTTTGGCGTTTGTCAGCTTCCTAGCCATATGTATGTGGAGTCATCATTGTGAGGCTTTTTTCACACTTTGTCGCATTGTAGCCTCAAAACGTGCGTAATCAGCCGTGCGTACTGTCATCACCAAGTCATGCTCGCATGGCTGTGCGCATACGTGTCTCACGTCAGTCCGCTTTTTGGAAATGCAGCAAAATTGAAGCAAAGACTCTTGTTGTACGAAGCTTGAGAGTGTTGGGGTTTTTGTGATGAAATCGTGGATTGAATCGTTGACGGGATACCTTGGTAGACGGGCCCATTGCGCCATACGACTCAAGAGGTGCTTTTGGGCCAGTCCACCGGATATCTCGGGAGCCTCTTGGTTGTTCTCCTTTCCCCGACTTTCGCGCCACTTTAGCAGCAACAAAAACCTGGGCAATGACTGCACGATCGCCACTAGGTGTGGTGGGGATGTCAGATGTGTGTGATCAGCTTTAATTAGACATTTGAGTGATTCACCAGGCATGTCATGGAAAAAAAAACCCAAAATGACTCAACACGACTCGTACCTCTCTCATGGGTTGTGGGTTTTTTACAGCGTTGAGCAATCCTCGGTGGCATGCAGCCCGAGACGTCAATGAAATAGTCATCATCGCCTTCAGCCCTGCTATGCACACGTGCGGTAGTTTTTTAACATGGCTGTCTTACTGACTATATAAAAGCGGTGATTTTTCCAATAGTGGCTCAGTTCTGGAACCATCGCCATTCTGTTAAACCACGTAGACTACACCGCGTGAAAAAGACTTCTGTGTTTGGTTATATAAATCGAGAGTCGGCGACCCGATTGCTTCTGGGTTTTTATTTTATTTTATATATCTTGTCGCCCTTTTTCTGCTTGTCCTCTCTATTCAAACAAAACTCTTCTGCAGACAATATGACAAGCCATCATCCGCCTCCTTATTTCCCACCGGAACAGCATTTCAGCCAGCCGCTGCAACGGCTTCTAACTCCCCCGCAATATGCCTCGGGATTGACTGTTGAAAAACTGAAGAAGAAGCCTTCTTGCAAAGAGCCAATTCAGATCGTGTTGAGCGGCGGGCTCAAACCCACATATGACATTGGAGATATGGTCTCCGGGCATGTCATTGTCAGCCCTGCCCGTGATACAATGTTCTCCGAAATAGTGGTTGAATTGGCTGAAACAGAGTCAGTCTTGAGATCCAAAGACTTCCCACACACCCGTGTGTCTAAGACCTTTGCAGTCGCAAAGCACGTTCCTTCGCTGCAGGACTTCCCCCAAGATCTGATCCTACGCAAAGGCTATTCTTACTCTTTCAGTTTCACACTCGCCATCCCCGAATATCAACCTCCAGGGGTATGCAAATCAAATCTCCCACTGCACAAGGCCCTGCCTCCGTCGCTCGGCTCTCCGCCAGACGGCGACTCTCGCTACGATTTGTCGGACCTGAGCGTTCGAATCTACTATGCGCTTCGAGTGCGTATTTTTGCAGGTTCGCAGAAGGCTGTCAGAATGGTGGAAGAGAGCAAGCTGAATATCAGAATTTTACCTTCTCATGCACCAATCCTAGGGCTTGGGGACAGTAAAGTGTTCAAGTCTCTGACCCGCCAGACTCGAGGAGTGCTAGCCAAATCGCATGTGGGCGACCTGGAACTCAAGGTCTCATCTCTACCCACTTTTTTCATGGGTCCCTCCCGGGCTACGGTTATGAATTTGAATCTCTACTATATCATGAAGGAGTCGGTTTCTTCAACTGCTCCTCCATCTGTCGCTCGCATTACTTGCAAACTACTTTCGCATACTGTTTCTTCTATTAATGTTTTGGATTACTATCCAATGCCAAACCAGAAGGGATGTTCCACACACACTGAAACACTGGATAAAAGGGAGATAGACAGTGCCAGAATTGCTTGGCAGTCTATAAGGCGTGATGAATACTCTGCATCTATCACTTTGCCAATATTGTTTGAAGACCATCCCAGGATATTGCCGACGTTTTATTCGTGCCTGGCCTCGCGGCAGTACGAGCTGCTAGTAACTGTAAATACCGGCAGCGTGCAAAGTTCCCTGACAATTCCTGTTATGATTGCATATGACCCGAAACGGTGTTGAAAGAAAGAATAATTAATGCATGGCGTAGAAAAAGCCCGTTTGAAGAATTTTTTTTTTATATTTGATATGTAGACATACCATGTGTATTAATATGATTGGTTCTATATATTACAACGCTAAAAACAAAAATAATTATGTTTCTCTTTATGAATGTATTCAAGCATAAGCATAACATGTCAAAAGAAAAATATCATTATGCTATAACCTTTGAGAGAGTAGGCTTTGACGAAACCAGTCCTGGCTGTTGTTGCTCCAAGTATTTCAAAAGCTCCACAACCTTAGTTTTAATTTCGTCGTTTTCAAACGGCTTGACCTGCTGGACCGCGCTCTCTGACTGGGTAGCCTCATCTGCCTCCATCTCAATCTCCTGGATAAACACCTGCTCAAAAATCCCCACCACTTCCTCTCGTAGTTTCAGTATAGTAGCTTCCTGCTCTTGGAATAATTTGACAATCAGCTCAAAGATCGGACTGTTCTCCTCATAGGCATCCAATAACGGCAAACGGCTGAGCAAAACTGGCAAAACTTCTCCCAACGGGACCCCCGCCGGGTTCTTAAGAACCATACGAGCAACGCACCCGCATGCGTTCGCCAAGCATCTAGAACTGTTATCCTCTTCGTCGCCACCTAGTGAGCGACGCTTCTTCTTTTCTACCTTTTTGAGTAGCCGCTGTATCTTCTGAAGAATGTTGAAATATTTGCCCTTGATCTCCTGGTCTTCACTGAAGTAGCACAAAAGACCAATACCATACGCAGCATTACTTCGCACATCCAGGTTAGAGTCTCCAAGAGCGTGCAGGAAGATTGAGCTAAGTTGGCTGGTCCATGGAGTCACTTGCCCTCGCATTCCGTTCACGATCTCAGCATAAGCACCAATTCCACTTGCTCGCTCAGTCGAACTCTTACTCGTGCAATACTTGCCAATGGCTTCGTGGCACGATTGAAAAACGGGATTGAATTGAGGCCCCAATGCTGCAGCCAGCTGGATAAAAACATCCATGGCACTATCAGTGAGAACATCATCATACTCTGCGTTCTCTCCGTCGTCGTCCTGTTCTTCTAAATCAGGCTTGGCTCCGTCAAGTTCGTCTTCATCCTCCATGGTTTGGCAAGTGTGTATCTTGGCCAGAATGAGCAACACCTCGCCACATATAGCCTGCAGTTCATCCTCAGTGCCGAGTGCAACGGGGCCAGTGATACGAATAGCTTCAGCAATGCAGTCACACATGACGGTTGCGACGCTCCTCTCAGTTTCAGTGGACATGAGAGTCAGCGTGGTTTCTCTAGCCAACTTGCCTAGATGCAGAACTGGGTCTCGAATGGCATACGAAGCAGGGAACCCAGGCTGCCACTTGAAATCCTTCCCGACCGAAGATTGATAGAATACAGTATAGGTTTTCCATAGTGCACTCAGTGCGTTTTTCCTGATGCCCTCGTAGAAATGCTCGCACTCATTAATAAAAAGATCTGTAGCCTGCTCAATGTATTTGGTGAAATCGGTCTTGGTACTGGCGATAATATCTCCAAGAGTGTCAATTGCTATTTCCTTTTCAATTGCCATAGCACTATTGACAAATAGCTTGTTGAATGGATCCTCGTCCTCATCGATGCCAACCGCGTCATCATCGTCGTCGTCTCCTCCATCAGCGTTACCCGCAAACTCGTCTTGTTGCAGGCAGGCAAACAGTTCAGGCACAATAGTATCGAGAAAGGGACTAAATTCGTGCTCATATACTCGAGCTAGGACACCAATAAAAATGAAACCACACTCCTTGAGTCGGCTCTGGTTCGACTGAATGCATCGGTAGGAAGCTTCCACCAGAGGCTGCACGTAGGGCCTGAATGTATCTTTTCCCACAGCACCAGCCAGTGCACTCAAAGCATCCAGGGTGATCCCGCACAGGGTATATTGTTCTTCAGAGATTTCCTCGCCTGCTACACCGGCAACACGGACAAACGGTTCCAGTGCGTAAATGGTATGCTCAAAGTAGGGAACAAAGTTCTTACCCGCAGAGAAGGCCGCAGAAGCTATAGCAGCAACAATGGAGCCCTTGAGTGTGAGGTCTTGCGCATTTTCGAGAAGATGGAGCAGCTTGGGCACTAATTCGGACAGATACTTTTCGGTGATGATCTTTCTGTCGATGGATTCTAGGATGGCATCAAGAGCCAAACACGCACTCTTGCCGACTTTCAAGCTGGTTGCTTCTCCCATGATATGGAACACCAGAGGAATGAGGGTCTCGTGCTCCTCGGTAACGATCTCTCGCAACTCCGATGCTAGCTGAGCCAAAGCATGCAGGGCACTTACCTTGACCTTTTGTACAGGATCCGACAATCCTGCAATGACAAGAGGAAGGATGTTATCGATATTCGCAGCAAAAAAGTCCGGAGCTCCCTCGACAGAAACGCTGAGAGCCAAGAATCCAGCCCGACGGTGGTTTGCGTCCGTAGACTTCACCACCTCGGGAAGCAATGCGACCAGAGGAGCAGCGACTTGAGTAGGTGGTAAGCTGGATGCCAGCTGATCCACCATGCGGAGCGCAAGTCTACCAGGAGAATCCTCGTCATCATCTTCTTCGTCTTCGTCTTCTCCTTCTGGTGTTTCACTAGCGATTTGGATAGCCGTGGTAGTGAGAAGAGGCCCCAGCTTGAGAGACTGGATTCTGTTCTTCTTGAACCGTACGGCAGTCAGAAGGAACGTGAGCGCGGGCAGTCGGTACTCGCTGTCTATCGAGGGCTGGTTGGCGATTTCGGACAACATGAAGTTGATCAGGTCGCCCAGGTGCTTCGATACGAGTTGGGCATCCACGAGAAGCAGAGTGTTGAAGACCTCGAATACCTGCAGAGCGGACTTTTCATCACCTGCTTCAATCACCTGTTTGAGCACTTTAACCATAGATGGGATCAGGGCCCGGAACAACTCGACTGGGTTTTGAGCCGGAGGGGTGGGCCCGGCTGCACTTATAGCTACAGTGTCTATATTCTCACTGACTTTCCCCAGGCCCAAAACGGTCGATACCCGTACGCTGAGTGACTCGGGATCATTGACCGTGGCATTGAATAAGTGCAGCAAATCGACAGAGCAGTCGAAAAGACGTTCCAGGTCAGCATCTAACATGGTATACAAAATGTACACGGCTACCTCTCGGTCCGAGGCATTAGTATTTCTGCACGCGTTATAAAGAAAGGGAAGAAGGTCTTCCCACTTACCCTCGTCAATGTCAACCTTGGCAATTGCCGAAATAACACGAGCAGAAGTGTGTCGCACAAGTGCATTCTGTTCACGCAACGTACTTTCGAGAAGGGAAGATTTGATGTCTCGGGCGACCGAGTCGCTCAGGTCCGTCCACAGCTTAGGGACGAGTTTTCGAGCCTCTACTCCGGCCAGTTGTCTAATTTCAGGTCCCTCATGGTGCTGGAGGAGCTGTACCAAGCCGACTACGGTCTGAGGGTTGGTGTAAAACTCGGATTGGAGTTTTTCAGAGGCAGCTTTGATTCCTGCTGTGGATGGAGCAGTGATCTGCTTCAGTGTCTCTTCCAAAGCCCTGAGGAATGTAGGGTCCATTGTTTTATTCTATATGAGAGTGTGGAAGAACAGAAAATGGCCTTTTTCAGGGGGAGGGGGTGGGTTTGAGAGAAAGAAGAAAAAGGAGAAGTCTCTAAATTTTTTTTTTTTGGTTTTGTCAATCAATTATTTTTCTTATTGTATTCGGGTGATGGTTAAGGGTGTGGCGATAATTGAAAGGAAAGGTGAGGTGTGTAGCAGTTATACTGGGTAGAGTTATTATGGCTGTTGTATGAACTTTCACAGGAACTTTCAGTTGAAGTTTCACAATTGTATACTTCGCAACTCAGAAGCCAAATAGTTAAATGGGCTTGAAATTACTTCCTCATAAATCGTACCATGTGTATAACGCTGAAAATATAGCTAGAGTTCGTAGAGATGAAGAAGAGGCAAAGCAGAAGGGGCAGACAGCTCTTGAGAACGCAAAGGCATCGGATAGAATGAACAGGGTCGAACTGTTGAGAGCGAGGTCGATTCGTGGTGGTAGTACCGTCAATGAAGAAGTCAACCACAGTAAAGAAAAGTCTATTTTGCATCGTGGTGCAGATTCTAATCAAACCAAAACGAACCCGCATCAGTTAGCTGGTGTCAAGCCTTCATCATCAAAATCACCAACATCATCATCATCATCTCAGGGCCCTAGCCATGACCCCCTTCAACTTAAGCCAGATTTTTCTGCTATTCCTACCAACACTTGGTATTCACAGCCGGTGTCCAATGCTAATTCTATCTCCGTAGCCCGCCAGTCTGTAGCGGATCCATTGGAAATGCTGAAACAGTTTGAGGTTGATACGGAAAGGGCTGAAAGGGAGCACAGCACGAGGATGCAAAGGAGGAAAGAAAGTTCAGAGAAGAGCCGCGGAGAGAAATTTCACAAAGAGAGGATGCACAAAGAAAGAGTACACAAAAAGAAGAGCACACGGAGAGAAACATCCAAGGGCCAGAGATAGGAGAAAGAGATAGACGGTGAGACGGAGGTCAACTTTATTTAAAAGAGCTGAAAAGAAGCACAGCAGGAGGATACAAAGGAAGAAAAAGAGTTCAGAGAGAAGATGCGGAGACGCGGAGAGAGAGTGCCCAAAGAAAGAGTACACAAAAAGAAGAGCACACGGAGAGAAACATCCAAGGGCCAGAGATGGGAGAAAGAGGTAGATGGTGAGACGGACCCTCAACTTTATTTATTATGTATTGGGCAGAGAGAAGAGGTGCACCATCGGAGTTTTATAATATGTGTGCCAGTTTTACATATTACGCAGTGCCATACGTAGTATCGTTTCTGTACTGCTACTTAGGTTTTGGATATACGTGATATTGCGGGAGTGTTGTTACAAGTTACAATCTACTGTGTGTGATATTGCAGAGGTGTTGATACAAAGTACAATCTACTGTATGTAATATTGGAAGGTCTATCCTTTTCATGCTTGATGGCTACGTGTTATCACTACTTTACGGTCGTCTATCATCTTAAATATCATACTTTTAAACAAACAGAATTAACATGCAGACCTTAGGCATGGCACTCTGTTGTCATACGACAGACATTAGAAAGCTGGGAGAATGGTTCCATTTGCACTTGATGCCATTTGCAGTTTAGCCTCAATCTCAGTTCTCCGCAAGTTGTGTTCAAGCCATCAAACTATCATAATTTACAGCTCGTTTTCGATCAAGTCCCATTTGACTAGATTATGTACATACAGTTTTTAAGCTCCGTTTTTGATAGCGACGATCAATATGCAGGGGGTATCGTGCTTCGTATAAAACATCAATCTAGAATAGAGTTCACGCTCATAGTTTAAGAACAGTAGGAAGAACACGCTCAAATGTAACAGTAGAAACAGCATGCCTATAAGTTTGTTAGATCACTTAGAAAACCGGTGAACCAAACCATTACATTGATTATTTGCACTTTCTCTCTCCCAAGATTATTCTCAATTTTGTATCATTGCCCATTTTCAGCTTAACTCGAATGTCGATACTCTAATGTCGATACGTAATCACTAACGAGTCATCTGGTGGGGAGAGTTGGTTCCCGGTTCGCGGAATAATATAGTTGCAAACAGAGTCAGAACGTTAACGCGCACAACTTTGTGGAAAGATGTCAAGTCATCTTCACCTGGGAAAACAGGGTTAGATACAGGACCCGAACTATATTAAGAAAGCTTCACGGCTCCGAATTCCAGGAGAATTGGTTACAGAGTAAGTAAATTGGGTGATTAGCTCGTGATTGGTTGTTTTCCCGTGTATTGTGCTTAACAGAGAAAAGTTGGCTGACTTTCGTCGTGGAGCCGATCATTACGGAGGATAACGCGGGCAGATGCGTTATCTGCCGGTCTAAAGCTAGCTTATTAGGCAGATTGTTGATCCAGTGAAGTAATGCCGATACTTTTGTGAACACGTAAGCTGGAAGCAATTGTGGAGTTGAAGAACGGTGATTTACGCCTGATCTGAAAAACACGATAAGTAGTTAGTTTAACTAGTATTATGATACCTCACAGTGCCTGCCAAATAACCCTGGACGAAACAGAGTTTCGAAATCATGCAGGTAAACTGACAAATTTTTGAAAATCGCTTTTTTTGAAGGTTTCTCGAGGATATAGTTAAATCAACTTTCTCTTCATTAGTAAATACGACTGCAAATACTATTTAGTTGGAGTCCGAGACTCTTGCATAGCCACTGCTCCCATTTTATTTATTCTCTCCAAGCAGACCTCCAATGAAGAGTATAAATGAAAAACGAGAGCCAATCACGGCCAATTACCCGTCACATCCAATCGGACCCAGCCTCAGCCTCATCTCTTGCTCAGGGTAAGGGCCACTTTGAGTTCTGGAACGAAGCGCAGGCAGAAAGAGGTGTGAACCAGCGGTGTAACCCGAAGACGTACGGGCTAGAAACCTTTGAAAAACACGCAAAATAACAGGAAAAAACACCCAAAAAAAAAATAAGAGGCTCCTTCTCGCCCTGTAGATAGACGTCATAAGCTAACACTCTTTTAAAGGCTTCCTCTTATCCACCATGTAAAAAAACCCTTTCCCTCCTCGGGCCTTCGGATAAGCCGTACCTAGTAACCCTACCTCCCAAGAACAGCTTACCCGGCCTTTACCCGGCCAGCTACGCTCCCATTGCCCTACCTTCCCACCACCCACACCCCGCTGCCACACACACAGAAAAACCCAAGCTGCAGCGGTTCTCATCCGCGGTATCAGATGTACCAAAGCGTGGCCGCTTTTATATCTTTAACAAACTATCCACGCAAATCTAAACCCATCGGTTTGCTTCAAGAAGAAGTGAAAGATAAACAGGAAAACAAGGGACTGAAAAGTGCAAGACGGTATTTCTAGTAGTTGTGTTGTACGTCTAGTCTCAGGCATTTTTTTTATTCATTTCTGCTTCCTCATTCAAGCCCGTGTTTCATCTGGTGAAATATAGCGCTCGTATTTGTGTCTTAGGAGTCTCCCGACTGTTTCCCATATTATAACACAGAACGAAGAGAGAGAGAGAAGGAGAGAACGTCTCTTTTTTGTTTTTTGCTGGAGACGGAGAGAGAGAAAGAGAAAGAGTCTTACGAAAAAGACAGTTTGAAGGAGAGAAAAAGAATATATATATTAAGAGGTGCCTTTCAAGAGAACCATAAAGGAGTTTTATAAATCCGAAAGCTTCTAAAGCTGGCGTACTCTTTTTGACTATTGGTATCTTGGTGTGCCCTTGAACATATATATATATATATATATCTACATATATAATCCCATTCTCTTTCGTTTCAAGCTAAACGTGGAGAATCAGGGATTCATATATTGGACTATCTACGGGACGCATATCGCGAGTTATATAAAGCACGAGTGTGTGGACCTTTTTCTTTTGCACCAGTCCTGACGAGAGTGTGCTGAGAGAAAAGCCGTTATTTGATTTGGGATTCTTTTGCATTTTTTCTTTGATAAGAACTAGCGCTAGTCTGTGTTGGATCCTGCGATTAAGGGATAAACACAACCTTCTTTTTTTTGGTTTTTTTTTCCCACATCGGTGCGTTGATTAGTGTCTATTTCACCTTTCAAAAGACTAGCTGTGTGCCAAAGAACGAACGAACCCCCCAGTGTACGGCGATTGCAAAACTGCTAATCACCCCACGCCTGTCTCATCATCATGAACATAGATCACCCTGGCATGCCTAATGGTCCATCATCAGCTGCTGTAGGCACTGCTGCTAATGGACCTAATGCAAAGTCTGATCGCGACTTACTTAATGCATACATCTACGACTATCTGTTGAAGCACAACCTCCGTGAGAGTGCGCGAATGTTCAACAAAGAGGCCGACATCGCGTCGTTCAACCGGTCTCCGCCGAGCCGGAATTCGACGCCCCTTGACGACAAGTTCTTGTCGGGAGACCTCTCTCCCGGTAAAAAGAAGGAAGACTTAAATGGAGTGGATGGTAAGTTGCATTGCGAAGTTCTGCGAAGCAGAACCCACTCTCCCCGGGACGGGCCCTGCCGGAGGCGAGCCTCCACGGTGCGAACAGCTGACTAACCTAGAAAAAGATCTCCCTCGACCAAGCGTGCCAATAGACGCCCCTCAGGGGTTCCTCTATGAATGGTGGGTCCTGTTCTGGGACATGTACTCGGCGAGAGGTTCAAAGGGAGGCGGATCGCAAGCTGCGCAGCAGTACGTACAAGGCACGATGCGACTTCGACAAGAACAGGCAGCCAGAGCAGCCCAGATGCAACAAAATACCATGTCGGCCATGCAAGCCGGCCATATGATGAACCCCAACTTTGCTGCTGCGGCTGCGGCTGCTCAAAACGCCCAGAACCTACGAATGTTTAAGCAAGGTGGGCCCATGCCCCATATGCCGGATAATATGAGCGAGGCAGAGCGACGGAACCAGCTGGCGCGACATGCTATGATCAACAACCGGAGGATTCCTGGCGCTATGGTGCCGAATGCGAACCCTCAACTACAGGCGCAGATGTTGAGTAAGCAGCAGCAACAGCAACAGTTTTTTGTTCAGCAGGCGGCACAACAGAACCCGCAACAGGGAGGCGGAGGTCCACAGCCGCCCAATCCTCAGCAGCAGATGCCTGGTGGCCACCTTGCCCACAGAGAGTCTATCACTGAGCTCGACGGTGGTCCTGGTGGTGGTCACTCTCATTCGCCCACCCCCCAGAGTAACAACTCGCCTTCGAAACGGATCCGGCTGTCTCCCGATGGAGCGTATGGCCAGGTACCGAATGGTAACGGTAGTCGACCTCTGAGTGCCGAAGGTCACATGAGTCCTCAGCAGATTCAGCAGGCTCAGGCTGCCCAGGCTCAGCAACAGCATCAACAACAGCAGCAGGGCCAGGGCCAGGGCCAGGACCACCCTCAACATCCGCAACAGCAGCATCCTCAGCAGATGATGATGAATCCTAATCAAATCAATCCCAATAACTTCAATGCTCAGATGATGCAGCAGCTCAAGGCCCAGGGTGGATCTCCGAACCAGCAATTCCCTCAATATTCTAATGCATTGGTAGGTAACCAGCAGCGTGCCATGATGAATGCCGTTGGGCAGAAAGTGCCTGCACCTCAAGGTGTAGTAGCTCCACCTGGGCCGGGTGGTGCTGGAACGGCCGGTGGCGCTGCTGCCCAACCAGGAGGGGGTGCCATGCAGTCTCCTATGTTGCACCAGGATGGTAACCAACCCAACCTGTTCCAAGCTGACGGATTTGGAGGAGCAGGCGGAGCGGGCAGAATGGGTCAGCCAGGCCAGCCAGGCCAGCCAGGACAACCTGGACAACAACAGCAGCCGTCTGGAGTTGGTAACGCCAATGCTCTCCAGGATTACCAGATGCAGCTTATTTTGCTAGAACAGCAGAACAAGAAGCGGCTGATGGTGGCACGACAGGAACAGCAGGATTCGAATGGAAAACCCTTAGATGGCGCAGGAGGAGCTCCCAACGGTCAGACTCCTGGTGGTGGTGGACAGTTCCCCAAACAACCAATGCCTGGTAGCGGTGGACCTCGTCCTGGGACGGCAGGTTCGCCTCCTGGTGGTGGTGCAAATGGTGGTGCGGTGGATATGGTCAGACGTGCTACTCCCAAAATGGCCAATCAGCCGGCCCCCTCGTCTCCGATCCCAGATGGACAGCGAGGGTCGCCTAATAACTTTAATGGGTCGGTTCCTATGGACTTTAACGTCATGGTCGGTGGTCCAAATGGACCCATGATGCGGCCAGGAATGCCTCCCAACGTGGTGGGTAACAGACATATGGTGTGGCAAGGACAGCCTGGGCAGCAACCTGGGCAACCCGGTGGGCCCCAAATACCTGGACAACAGCCAGGACAACCTGGACAGCAGCAACCGGGTCAACCGGGTCAGCAACAACAACCGGGTCAGCAGCAACCGGGTGGTGGCCAACCTGGGCAGCAGCAACCAGGACAGCCTGTTCCCCCAGGGCAACAACGTGCCATGCCACCTCCTCAGAACACAGTAGTAGGAGGTGTAGTAGGAAATCGAACGCAGCCCTCATCTCCCCAATTGGCCAACCCACCGACACCCACGCAGGCTAATCGGCAGATGAAGAATGCCAAGAAGGACATGCGAGACAACAACAAGAAGCGAGGTAAAAAGGGAGGCGCTGGAGCACCAGCGACCCCAATCACCTCTGAACCTCAGACCCCTACTACCCCAGTGACACCCCACAATCCCCCTGGCGCGTTTGTGTCAAGTCAGGGTCAAGGCGCTACCGCTGGTGCTCCTGGGCCCGTAAACGGGCAAGCTGGAGGTAGCGGTGCTGGTGGTGCTAGTGGAAATAACAAGCCTGGGGCACCGAACCAGTCGCTATTGTCTAAGGCAGCTAATTTTGCAGGCGGCCCTGGCAACCAACAGAAGCCTCAAGGGTCGGAGAACCCGAGCGCCAACAGCGATGGCAGCTCGTTTCTGGATAATGATACGTCTTTCTTTAATGACTTCACTACGTCCAATGATGCGGAAATTGGAGATATCGACTTTGATTTCAACTCGTTCCTGAATACCGATGAGGGGCCCAGCAACGGTCTGAGCTTTGATTCAAGCTCAGGTTTCAACTGGCCGGAGAGTGTGGAAGCTTCAAACGACGTCTAAGAAAAAAACGAGAGAGAGAGAGATGCCTCCGGCGGCCCGTCGAGGACGGCGTGGTTCTGCTTCACAGAATAACCTATGGCATGTCCAGGTTACGGAACGCTTTTGCATTGGGACTCTTTTTCTTTTATATATTTATTCCTAATATCGGTTGTTTAAGAACCGAACGCTATGAGTCGGAGAGAGACTGGAGCAATGTCGAAACTGCTAAGAGTTTTTTTTGCATGAGATTAGTACCAAGTTTCGTACGGTTTTGCCAGGAACCTGGAGGGCTAAGTAGTTGCAATAGGGCCATATGTACTATAGAATGAGCTATCTGGAGTGTGTACAGAAAAGTAGAGGAGTAGGCTCGCCTCCGGCGGGCCCGTGTAGGGCAGGGTTGCTTTTGCTTCGCATAATTTTGTGAAACATGAGTGAGCTTTAAGTGCTTTTGCATGAGATGACCCGACCTGCTGAAAGTGCTATCTATGAAGGTGCCATATAGGAGCCTCATAAGAAAGCATCAACAATCGAAATATCGATCATTCATGAAGTCTCCTCAGGTAAATTCCTGCATTTTATCATTTCATCTCGTGAACTTAAAAGAATACATCTATCAATGCTTAAAAGCTATATCTTGATCTATTTTTTTTACACTTCGCTCACCAACTAGTAGATAACGGGATTCTCCCTAACTATGGAGCCAGGAGATGTAATCATCATCATATCCCGACAGATCCTACCAAGCTATCAATTACTATATACCATGGCAGGTAGAAAGATCTAGAGCTATATATATTTTGTAGAAACTAAACTTCACTTTGTGGGACATTCAATTGGTGAACCGTAATTTACTTTCAGGATTCACAATGTCCACAACCAGTAGGAACCAACTCAACACCATTACCCTGAATCTTCCAACCCCACCGAGGCAGCTCAAAGTTTGAATTCTACCCGCCCCACTGATTTTGACATCCCCAGTTAAATAGAGTTAATTTTCCAGCAGATTTCAAGAAACTTGTCAAAACCAACGTGCTGCTCCCGAGGTGTGTTTTTCGTCCTTCGATCCCACACAATTAGGTCCCTGAGCATCGATCGACCGACAGATCGGCACATATCTCCACCCCACTTGGGGATTTCTTAGATAATCTCTAAAACAGAAAATCATAATAATAAATTGAATCTCGGTCCAAAAAACTCACAACTGCGTCGAGAGATAAAAAGGTTAAAATAAAAAAAACAGGACAAAGCCTATAGGGAACCCCCTTGGCCCACATACATGGACGCCGACAGTGCTGTGTTTGAAGGCACTCCCATGGCCCAGTACCTCGAAGACTTTGGAATCGAAGATTGGGGGATAGAGCCTTCGTCCAAAGGGCCTGTACAAAGGTCAGCCGAGGGTCGGAGACTTTTTAGTGGAGTCACCAAGCCTCTGCCGCTATTACTGAACGAAGGACACGAACTACAAAGGCAGAGATTTAAGAATCTCGTGCGTAACGCATTGCAATCTAAGCTTCGCGATGGTGAGAACCAGCAATTTATCGAACGGTTTCGATATGTGTTGGTGAGCTCGCATCTGCTAGAAGGCGTGGTCTCGGTACATCGTCATTCAAAGCATTCGAGGTCCACTGAACGCAAACGGGAAATCCTGTTTGGCGACAATGGGCCTTGGAGTATCGTGAAAACCCACAAAAAGTACTGGGTTGGAGGAGGAGGGTGCATTGTTGTTATTGTGGTGCTGATATCGTGGCAGGCCAAACGCATGAGCCTGTCCCACGCTCTTGGAGATGACTCTACCACGACCATTCGCGCGACCACCACGCTGGTGCTTGTTTTATGCGTTGGAATATATTTATTTGCCCACTCACGGAGGCGGGTTTTAAGACTGCTAAGGGCTAAAGCCATTGCCCATGCTTCGCAGTTTGTGGAGAACAACGACGAGCTAGATGGCGCTATTCTCAAGGCTATTCGTCTTGTGCAGGAAATAGAACTGTTATCCCAAGGATACAGACCCGATTTGACTGACGGAGAAGGGATAGCGGGTATGGTGAGGGCATCTCATTCGAGAATGGCAGCAGGAGCCGTACGCACGAGCAAAAACCTGCGGTCTGCCATTTCGGCCACTCTCTACTTAAGCATTGCCAGCGTAATGCGTGGCATCAAACAATGCGCGCCCTTTTGCAGCAGATTAGACCTGGAAAGATGCTTGGACATGCACGAACTCAGGGAGGATGAAGATTTTGGATCTTCTATTCTGGATGATGACGGTAGTGGTGATGTCATGATGCTTATCGAGGATGATATAGCCATCAGAGACAGATACTACGGCGTCAGTGGCGCCAATGCTACGGTTCCCGACCTCAAACGCGAGTTTCACAGGTTGCACTTTTTAAGACGCGTATTCATGTGCTGTCTGCTGAGCATAAGCGCAGACGGAGACTGTTCGAGGAAAGAAATCGACGGCTGGACTACAGTGGTAGACAACTTGGACAGTAGTTGCGGTCTGCTCCTGGAACTGTCTAAAACTCTATCCAAAGATACACTGGTGCCTACACCTGCCGAACTGGAAGAGGAAGAAGCCAACACTGCGCGTCACAGGCCTGCGTCGCATCTGTACGACATGGCTGTGACGCTCGAGCATCTAGAATCACGGCTTCATATGCTGAACGAGAATGATGGAGATGAGAGTTACGAGGAGAACTACGAGCTTTTGGGCAGTGAGCTGCACCATCTTCTAGAAGCGTGGGAACAGGGTCGTCGCGCCTCTTTTGGGCAGAGCGGGCCTTCTTCCTCATCACGTTCTACCAAACCATCGACACCCACGCCACAATATCTTGACCGTTTTGAAGAAGTGTCTGTAATAAGCAACAGCACTACTCTCGCCGAGGAAGAGGATCACCTAGCCAAACGGCCATTCAGTCCTCGCCAACACATGCAGAAACAGCAGTATGGACACATCCGGCGCAGCTCGGCTATGTCTGCCATGACGATACTTGAAGGTGTAGTCGAACAGCAGGATGGACGAAGGCCCGGATCTCGCAGTAGCTACAGCCGCAAAGAGCGGATTCGACAGATGCAGGCAAACCGCGAGGCCGAGCAGGAAAAGCGCAGTGTCACACAACAGAGACAGAACTTCGTGCTGGAACTGGGATCCGTGCTTGACAGGAGGAGAGAGTACTACGAAGGCTACGATGATTAATCTCCACATGCCTCCGGCGGCCCCTCCCGGGGAGGGTTGGTTCCGCTTCGCGGAATGATGCGTGCTTGACAAGAGGAGAGATATTACGAAAAACTATGATGTTCGTTTAACATATTGTTGAATCTCGGATTTGTGTTCGTGACAGGAGGAGAGGACACTACGAAGTATGATGATTAATATATTGCATTTACTTGGAACGAGGGGTTATTTTTTTACTTCATTTCATTTCAACATACATATAATATTACCGCACTCAAGGAAGAATGCGCAACTCATCTTCTATTCGCCGGATTTCAGCATTGTACCGACCAAGCTCGGCTACGAAATTCATGATGACTCTGTTGCGCAGGCCGGTTTCTGCATTAGGGGGGTGAAACCTGGGGTTAAAGGCTACCTTGCCGCGTTCTGGAAAACTTACCGTGAAGAGCGCAGGCGTCATTGATGCTTCGCATGCAGTCGTCTCGTTTAGCAATAACAGAGCCCAGCTGGTGCTGGAGAACTTCACGCTGCTCTGAAAGTGAGAGCAAGCGTGGTACGCGACCGCGACCCCGGGACATGTAGTGAAATGTGTCTTAAGAATTCAGAGAGAGTGATGATGATGAGATGGGTGGTAGGGAGTAACATTATATATTTATATAGTTAAACATTTCAGGCTATGGGATTGGGTTGTTTAGTCGGGTGACAGAGGTGCATAAAAGCGACCTGTATCGTTTAATTAATAGTAAACAATTGATTGCATAGGCGAAAGTATGTACTGTCTCACTGTGGTAGTACGTTTTAGAAAAGTTGGTTCTAAGTTAACATCAATGAAATAGCTTAACTACATAGCTGGCATGAATTGGAAAGTTTCTGCTAGGGAGGTTGTATACCTATTTCAGGATATCAGGTCAAGCTGTTTGCCGGGTGACGATAGATGTGCATAAAGTGCATAAAAGGGACATGTTTCATTTAATTATAGTGGCCGATTAAGCAAAGTGATGCTTAGACGTTTCACCGCAACCCTTTCCAGGGGTAGCGCGTGGAAGGCAATACCAATGAAGGCATAGAAAGATTTTGAATTGGATGCATAAATACATATATAACTTGTGTGGAACAAAGTATGTGTATTTCAGGCTAAGAGATTTCACAACTGTATGATGCAACTCTGCGAAGCAGAGCTACGGGGTCTGGGGCTGGCCCCAGCAGCTTTTGCACGGATTATTTGTAACCTTTTTTCTTTAAATATATTAAGTAAATAGCTAATGTATGTGGCTCTTTCTTCTTTTTTTGTTTTTTATCATGAAAATGCTCTGTAGTTTATACAGTCGAGTCTGCTTTTAGTGCCTGTCCCTTGAACTTAGCCAGACCCTCTCCACCGTAGCTTGTAAGTGGGGAAACCTCGACTGGACCTTCGAGAATAGCACCTGATGCTTGGAGCCATCGCGACGACTGGTCCAGGAGATCGTGTCGCGAGGTAGACGCGTCGTCCACGCCAGTTCCAAGAGCGTTCTTCAGAGGACTGAACTCGTCGACCCGACTGACCTCGAGCGAGGCAAACTTGTCGAAATCAAGTTGGGGGAACACATCAAACACAAACTGCTCGAGTTTCACGCCGTTGGGCGCCTTGGGTTGTACCAATTCGCCCGTTTTGAGGTCCACATACGGGATCTTCTTGTGTGCAAGGTGGAACGGCAGATACGGGGACTCCCAGTTGGGGATATTGAGCAAGAACTTGGCCGAGTAGTAGTGGTTGACGATGTTGGCGGCTCGGAACTTGAGAAGCGAGTCATCGCCCTCGACAGTGGCCGAGGCCAGCGCTGCTGAGATCTCTGAGTACTCGATAACGCCCGGTGCTCCGTTTTTGGACACAATGAGTCCCACGGACTCCTTGGCATCTCGCTTGCGAACCACTTTGGTAGCGATATCGACACCGCGCAGGGCAGAAAACCCGATAAATACAGGGTCTGCGACTTTGACCAGAGAGTTGTCGACGCAGTAGGTGTGGATGTGCTCGATTCCACGAGTGGCAATGTCCTTGAGAATGCCGTTCTGGCTTAGTGCATTGTAGATGCCTCCGTTTCCGTCCGGGGACACAGCCACGGTGTAGGGGTTCTCGAGGATAATTTTGCCCTCTTGGGTGAGGCATGGCAAGCTGCCCTGCTCAAAGAAGATGATGTTTTGCGGGTCGAGTCCGAAATAGCTGTGCGACTTGAAGAATTCCTGCGTCACAGTCCGAGTACGGCCCGAGGTCATGATGTACCAGGGGATGACCGTTTTAGTGGCCGAGTTGCCGTTTGGCTGCTGCGACGACTGCTGCTTGTGCTCGTTGGCCATTTGGCACAGTTTTATGATTCTCTCAGCCTGGAGCTGGAAAAGCGACTTGTGGCTGGGGAGACCGACGTCAAAGCACCCTTTTGGCAGCGAACTGCCGAGTCTAGTGCCCTGACCGCCGGCTAGAAGAACTACGGCCACTTTATTCTGAGCAATCAGTTCGATTCCGTGGTTATGCCACGAGCTGACCTTGGCAGGGCTGGCATTGAGAATCGACTCGGTTGACTTTGCGGGCAGAGGCTCGATAATAGAAGGAGACTCTCGGCCAGCTCGGGCTAGTTTTGGTAGCAGAGTGTCGTTGGCTATAGTAGACACATGGTGCGGGTCTATTTGCTCGAGCTGGGTCAGCAGGCTTCGTCTTTCACTATCTGAGAGCGAGTCCCAGAATGTGAAAACGTGATCCTGGCCGGTTTTTCTGTATGCTTCTCTGATCCGTTCGTAATCCGACGAAGTCATGTTGAGTGGAGATTTTAAGAAAAAAACAGAGAAGATTCCTTAAAAAGAAGGTTTCCTGGTTTAAGAGAAATCCTCGGGACCCACGTAAGAAATAGGGAAAAAAAAAAACAAAAATCAGACGCCTTTGAAAACTATGGTGTTTCTTTGCGTTTTGCGTTTAGACGCACAGAAAGAGAGGAGGTTTCAGGTTTTGGTTTGCAGACCAACTGAGGTTAAGCGACTGGAGGACAACACTTGAAGCAGCGCGTGGATCTTGCTGCTTTTTTGTCAGAAAAAGACCAACGAAGGAGGTCAGCCAAGAGGGAGCGTATTCAAAACGCAAGACAGCTTTGCGAGAAAGAAAAGAGGAAGAGGAGGAAAATACACCAAACGGATTGAAGTAAATGACCTCGAGGCTTTCTTTCAACTCGGGAAAACTACAACAAACAAACGATTGCAACAATCAAGTAACAAGTAACAAGTAAACGAACAATGGGCTGCGAAATCAGGTTCGCAGTTACACAGCACAGTTACAGTTTATGGGTTATATTTTATTTGGATCTCGCCAGACGTCCTACAAAGCCTATTTATATTCATTTACACTTATTTATTCTGAAGCACAAAACCGGGTGGTGCGTGGGTGAAAAACGTGCTATATTTAACCTCGTGGGGTTTTTATTAAGTAACTAGTAAACAGTGATCGGAGGGGTAAGTGAGGGGCCAGGGCGTGGTGCAAGTAAGTACAACTAGACGAAGCCAAACAATGGGGCAGCTGGCTATTGTGCGAATGATATAAACAATAAGCTGTAAGCAATTCAGACAAAGGAAAACACTAATACGATGTCAATTCTGTGTTGGGCTCAACCCAGTGAAATAGTCGTTGTTGAAGGTCGCCGCTTCGGGTGGAGATCACGAACCCCACTGTAGGTTTGCTTATAGTAGATATAACCACATACAAATATAACCCCGTACAAATATAACCACATACAAATATAACCACGTACAAATCAAGGGGTTAGTAAAGAGCGAAGAGGCAATACGTCCTCGTGCGATGCACCAGGCACACATCACACAATGCACGGCAGGAGACTCTCTGACCCGTGTTTCACAAACCAAGGCTTGCCAATCTGCGAATTGTAATTTAACCTCGTATTATTCACAGTGTGGTTAATACAGGAGGTTCGTAATGCCAAAGTGCGTGTTTCTGCGAAGCAGAACCACACCTCCCCGGTAGGGGCCGCCGGAGGCATGTCCACGTTGCCTCCGGCGGCCCCTACCGGGGAGGTGTGGTTCTGCTTCGCAGAAATTACTCTCATGGAAGCTTGCCGTGACCGTCTGCCCGTAGTTGAGCTCGGCTTCAGATAGGTTACCCTACTACAAACTAGATGTGTGCATGTCAGGTACGATGAGGTGAGTAAGAGGTGTGTATAGCAATTGGCAGACGTACAGGGATTTCTGAGTAAGATAGGGAAATTTACGCAATGTGGGTAACGGTAAGAGATATATGCCCAGCATTCTTTCCGGGTTTCTACCGTTGGGTGTTCCTGTTCCGGCGTGTAAACGCAGTGTGGTCTTTGGTAGAGTTTAAACAGCAGGCAGATCAGTTACATCATACGCGTTTTGACAGGGCGTCTTTCAGCACTGTATTATTGACTATTTGCAACGGGTTTGAGACATTTTCAACGGTGAGACATTCCGGCCACGGTTGTGTTTGATCCCCACTGTGTCAATGTCCCATACAATTTCACGATGACCTGCCTTAAGAGGTGATGATGCTGATGATGACCCTTCAGTATGTTCGCTCGTTAGATTTTAATAGGAAAGTGCCTCCCCACAATCATCGGCAGAGATGCCGCACAAGCTAACGTGACGTCATTTGCCGCGCCATTTCTCTTGATATTTTTTTGATTTCTCTCCTATCATGTTGCAAGAGCAATCTAAAAATCTACTTCTGTGTTAGCAGCGACGGTAGATAACAAGCTTGACACTGGTTAGGTGGCATTAGTCTATTTACTTTATTAGTTATGTTATCAGGTATAACAGTTTTCCAGATTTATCTACATTGTCTACGATAGCGAGTAAAAGAACTCATTTATAAGGCTCCACTATGCCCACACTCGTTGTTTCGCAGTTAGACTTTATCATTGCTTTGTACCTAAAACCATGCCACACGTTTCCCTTTCAGCAGTCAAACTATCTTATAGCATCTTATAGCTAATTGATTCTTCCAATCTACCTCTCAGAAGCATTTAAACCGTTTTTTTTCCCTTTCTTATATTCCCACCCACTGTCCTTTGAGCCCTAATTGCGTTCTGACCCGTTCATCAATCGATTCGCTCCCAACCCCTGCCACTTTTTGCACCTTTTGGGCTCTTCCTGGTTTCTTATTTTGTTTTCTTCTCCACGCACTTTTTACTTCCTAAATATTTTAAATAAGACGGATTCTTTTTTAGAACCAACAGCCAGGAACAGCAAAGTTAAATTATAAATTTATTTATAAACTTTCTGGGGTTGTTTTGTGTGTGTCCCAGAGTGAATTGGAAGTCGGTTAATTTTATTTTCTCTTTTTTTTTTTCCCTTTTAAAGAGAAATCTTCAATTCAAACCAGAAGAGACCTTTGGTCCTTTTTCTTCTTCGCTTTATTTTTTTATTTATACGACATTTCTGCTTCATTGGGCCCTTTTGATTGGTTTCTGACTGGGTCGTGCCGCAGCTAATAGGTTCTTCAAACTTGCAAAAAACCTCGCTTGATACTTTTTGAAATTACTTCTGTCCTACCCTCTCCACCCCTGTCCTTCTAGAGGCATCTATATAACTCTTTCCCCCACCACTGCGCGTTTTCTTTTGAAACTCCAACGAAAAACTTCGCCGTCGTCACATTCATTCTCAAGGCAGACCTCGGGTCAGATTCAAACTCAAATTCTTAAAAAGATGGCTGCCGCCACTATGACTATGCCGCTGCCAATCCCGGTATGCGCCAAAGACGAGGCCTACCTGGCAGTCTGCGAAGCCGTGTCACAAATGGCGTCGTACATCCCTCTACACTATCGGGACGAGGCTCACGGCCTTCCTCTGACCACCATCAGTCTTCCGGGCGAAGATACGCCCTCTAAGCATCTGCTCGCTCAAAGACTGTCTATGTTGAGCAGTGGCATCAAAGTCCTGGTGGATAACCAGGCCAATGGCAATGGCCACCACACAAACGGTGTGAACATTCATCATCCTGCTACGGGATTCAGTAATAACAACTGCAGTCTCCATTCTAAGCTGCTAGAACCCATAAACACCAGTAGCACCACGACATTGGAGGTGTCGTCGGCAACATCTTCGTCTTCGTCGCCTTCCACAATTGCCGAAGAGTGGCTAGCTGCCAGAGCAACGGGCAAGAACAACCACAATGGTACTGCCTCCTCGGCTGATGACTCGGAGCTTCTCTCCGCTCTCTACACCAAAGTACAGCAACAGCAACAGGAAATCGAGACGCACCGACAGACGGTTGCCTCGCTCGAAACTGACCTCTCGCAGGCGCGAACACTCGTCAATGCATTCACCGACGCCATCCAGCCCGATGGCAAACGGATTATGGACACTGACCTGCTAGACCGCGAACTGACCAAGTCGCAAAAGGCAAACCGCGCGTTCCAGAAGGCTCTGCGGGAAATCGGTGAAGTCGTTATTGCTGTCGCACAGGGAGACTTGTCGAAAAAAGTCACCATCCACGCGCGCGAAATGGACCCTGAGATCGTCCGGTTCAAAGAAACTATCAACACCATGATGGACCAGCTGCAACGGTTCGCGTCAGAGGTCACCCGTGTGGCCACCGAGGTCGCTGGAGGAACGCTCGGTGGACAGGCCGAGGGCGATGGAACCGTGGGTGTGTGGCGTGAGCTGACGGATAACGTCAACGTCATGGCCAGCAATTTGACCAGCCAGGTTCGAGAAATCGCAGATGTCACCCGTGCTGTAGCCAAGGGTGACTTGTCGCGGAAAATCAACGTCCATGCGCAAGGAGAAATCCTCGAACTGCAGAAAACGATCAATTCCATGGTGGACCAGTTGCGGACATTTGCCTTCGAGGTTACCCGAGTCTCGCGTGAAACTGGTGTAGAAGGTCAACTGGGTGGCCAAGCTCAAATTGAAGACGTGGAAGGAATTTGGAAAGAATTAACTGATAATGGTAAGTTTCAACGAATCCCGCGAAAAGTAGCACAAAATGGCGGAACTAACTAGTGAACGCAATGGCAAGCAACCTGACAGATCAGGTGCGAAATATCGCCAAAGTTACTACTGCGGTGGCCAGAGGTGACTTGTCTCAGAAGGTGTCTGCAGACTGTAAAGGAGAGATCTTGGACCTTAAATCGACTATTAACAAAATGGTGGACCGACTCCAGAACTTTGCAACCGAGGTGACTACCCTAGCTCGATCTGTGGGTACCGAGGGTATACTTGGTGGCCAGGCAAAAGTAGAAGACGTAGAGGGCGCCTGGAAAGAAATCACTGAAAATGTCAATGTCATGGCGTCGAACCTTACTACCCAGGTGAGATCGATTGCCCACGTCACTACCGCCGTGGCCCAGGGTGACCTATCGCGCAAGATCAACGTACACGCCCAGGGAGAAATGCTGACTCTGAAGTCCACCATCAACAAGATGGTGGATCGGTTGCAGCTGTTTGCGTCTGAAGTGACGCGAGTTGCCAAAGATGTGGGTATCGATGGTAAGCTGGGTGTGCAAGCACAGGTGAGCGATGTAGATGGACTCTGGAAGGAGATTACTACCAACGTCAATACTATGGCTTCCAACTTGACGACCCAAGTGCGAGCCTTTGCTCAAATTACTGCTGCTGCGACGGACGGAGATTTCACTCGATTCATCACTGTCGAGGCTTCGGGAGAAATGGACGCCTTGAAAACCAAGATCAATCAGATGGTGCTGAATTTGAGAGAGTCTATCCAGAGGAACACTGCAGCTCGAGAAGCTGCCGAGTTGGCAAACAGAGCGAAATCCGAGTTTTTGGCCAACATGTCGCACGAGATTCGTACGCCTATGAACGGTATCATTGGAATGACCCAGTTGACGCTCGATACTGAGCTGACCCAGTATCAAAGAGAGATGCTTTCTATTGTGCACAACCTCGCCAACTCTCTGCTGACGATCATTGATGATATTCTCGATATTTCCAAGATTGAGGCCAACCGAATGACCATTGAGAAGATCCCCTTTTCGCTGCGAGGCACCGTGTTCGGTGCTCTCAAGACTCTGGCCGTTAAAGCCAACGAAAAGCCCTTGGATCTGGTTTACAAGGTTGATAATACCTTCCCAGATAGTCTGGTGGGAGACTCTTTCCGACTGAGACAGGTTATTCTTAACTTGGTGGGAAATGCCATCAAGTTCACCGAAAGCGGAGAAGTAGCACTGAGTGTGCGCAAAGCCGAAAACCAAGAGACCGACAACCCGGACGAAATGATGATCGAATTCTGCGTGTCTGACACTGGTATTGGTATCCAGGGTGACAAGCTTGACGTCATTTTTGACACCTTCTGCCAGGCCGACGGATCTACAACTCGTAAGTTCGGTGGTACCGGATTGGGACTGTCCATTTCCAAGAGACTGATTAATCTCATGGGTGGAGATATTTGGGTCAAATCCATCTACGGGAAGGGGTCGCAGTTTTATTTCACCCTAGCAGTGATGCCTGCGTGCGCACCAATCTCACAGCTGCTCGAGAGCATCGCTCCCTTCCGAAATCACCATGTGTTGTTCATTGATACAGTTCATGAGAAAGAAGTGACTCAGGAGCTAGTCAAAAATATGGAAGAGCTTTTCCTCAACTGCGTGGTGGTCCACTCGGTTGAGGAAGCACCTTTGCCCGAAGACCATACCGGGCCCAAGTTTGACACCATTATCGTTGACACACTAGAAATTGCAACGAAGCTGCGAATGCTGAACCATCTGAAGTATATTCCACTGGTTCTGCTCAACCCTTGCATCCCCCAGGTGAATCTCAAGCTCTGTCTTGACCTGGGTATTACCTCGTACGGAAACACACCGTGCTCGGTTCACGACATTGGAAATGTTCTGCGGCCAGCTCTGGAAAGTAGGGCAGCTCCGCTTAACAGCGATGGAGCAAAGCAGTTTATCATTCTGCTAGCAGAGGACAATGTGGTGAATCAGAAACTGGCGGTTCGTATCTTGGAGAAGTACAAGCATAGAGTTGAGGTGGTTGAGAACGGATTTGAGGCTGTTGAGGCTGTTAAGAGAAAGAGGTATGACGTGGTGCTGATGGATGTGCAAATGCCAGTAATGGGAGGATTCGAGGCAACTGCCCGCATCCGAGAATGGGAGAAGCAGAATATCACTATTCGAACTAGAACTCCCATTGTTGCTCTCACGGCACATGCCATGCTGGGCGACCGAGAGCGATGCATGCAAGCCCAGATGGATGAGTATCTTTCGAAGCCTTTGAAACCTGCATTGTTAGTGCAGACCATCAACAAGTGCGTGCATAGTGTGAACCAGTTGCGAAACCTTGCTCTCGGTCCTACTTCTTCGACTGGATTTGTCAAGAACGGCAAGCAGCCATCCAATGCCGTGACAATGTTGCCTACATTTTCAGGTATGAGTGAGCCCCGAGATACTGGGGCTGCTGCTGCTGCCAGTGCGACTCCTACCAAGGTCGGTCTTCTCGAAGAGCCCAATAGACATCCTGATATTTCGGGGCCCACGTTAGATGAGATATCCGCACAACAATTACAGGAAGAAGAAAGGTTACGGCAGTTGCAGTAAATGCCTTGGTCATGAGAAAGATATGTCAGTATCTATCCACTCACGGGACGGTGTGAGAGTAATATTTTGAGAGAAAAAAATTGCGAATGAGAGAAAAAGAGGGAGGAGTGACTGTAAGTTTTTTTATCTAATGTTTTTTTTTAATTGTTTGTGGTTATTTATTTGTTGTAGTTGTATTATTTATTTTCTAGTTGTCTAAGCTTTTTATTAAAGGTCGGTCTTGACATAAGTTCCACTCTAACTAACGTGTTAGACTACCAGCCACCATCAGGCCAAGACAAATAACTACCACCGACGAGCTCAGATCAGTGCTCGGATATACGTTCCAAGCCCACTCTTGAGCTAACCACACTGCCAGCGACACTACTCTAGGCAGATCAGAAGTGTACAATACTAGAGGCACAGACCAGTAGAACCAACTGTAAAACTGATAGTGCAATGATCTCGCGAATAATATGCCTATCAGATTCGAAATAGCTAGTGTTCGTGCCACAAGCCGTTTGTCTGAGTAAGCTATGCCAGGTCTCCTTAATGCCCTTGCCGTGAATGCCAGCAGTAGAGTTACATGACCAGCCAGTAACGAGAGGGCAAACTGCCGAGATAAAAATACAGATTCAGGCACGAACCGCCAGTTTACAGTCCATTGATACTTGAACTGTCTTGTGAACTCAAAGGCACGCAAAAGATATGATTTTGGATTGCATTGCACAAAGGGTATTGCTACCCCGACCTGAACAGCTGCCATAGGGATCGCAAGCATTAAGCTCGACAAAAATCCTCGGGTCTTTAACAATATTATACCAGCACCAGGTACAAGCAGTAGTGCATTCATTTTCACTGAAATTGCTAGTGACAAGAAAATCACTGCTAGTACCTGCTTCCGTAGCTGGAAAGCAAGCACCGTCAACGAAACAGCCAGAGTAGCAAAACAGTCATTGAACAGTCGCAATAAATAGATGCTATGTAGCCTTTTAGACAATATGAGGAACCCCAATACGTAAGGAGGCATTCCGCTGTGAACGTAAATAGACAAAACTGCTGCCAACGCTGTCAGATACAATCCGCCAAACACGATCTGGGCCCGAAAGATGTCTGTGCCATTGTCTGTCAAGTAGTACAACACTCGGTAGATCCAAACATGTCCAGCTGGATACACCAGTGGGCCTGTTTCCCCCTTTATCATCATATAGTCGTATTCGCCGTTTATTATTTGCTCCACCTGCTGCATATAGGCCCTCCAGTCAATTTCAGTGTATGGTACTTTAGCCACGATGCCAGCCGACACGAACATGTCGGCCACCCATATCAGTAGTGCAAACACTGCGCTATGTCTCGGGTCAGATATTATAGACCATGTTTTCCGAATAACTGATGTCATTAGTTTAATAAAAAAAAAGACGTCGTGTCCGGAATAACTAGTTAAATAGCTATTTAGGGTTTCGCAAGGTGTAAATGTAATTTTGAGTGGGGTGGTTTCCGCTAGAAAATCCCACCTAAAGACACACTCAACTGTGGACATTTCTTATATTATCTCGAAAAATGCCTACATCACTGCTTGCTACCCTCAAAACTGCCGCCCCTTACCATCTGCTACTCTACTCGGTGCTCTTTGGAAGCACGACCTACCAGTCCTTTTACAATGGCCTGGTAGCGTACCGAGTATTGCCTCTAAAGGAGTTCTCAAACCTTCAGACTCGTATATTTCCTACTTATTTCCGATTCCAAGCAATTGGGTCGGCCATCTTGCTGGCGTTGCCTCCTGTGACTCCCACTCCCGCTTTCTACACTGCTCTCGGGATCTCTTTTGTCACAGGCCTCATCAATGCTGTATTCCTCGGACCTTGGTCCAATCGGATCAAAGCCAAGCGAGACCAACAGGTTGAAATTGAGGGCAAGCCTTACAAAGACCCTACTGCTAGTGACACCATGAAGGCGTTGAACAAAGAGTTTGGCAAGTCTCATGGAATTAGTGTGAGTGTTAACATGGTTACATTTGTCAGTCTGGCATACTACGGTGTGCTCTTGACTGCTTTGCTAGTAGGCTAAGGGTCGGAAACGAACTGAACGAACCTCGGTGCATTGGATGCCCACTCAGAAATCGGATCACAATTATTCTTATTATTACTATTATTATTATTATATATATTCTTATTTACTCTCCTTATAGTATATTGAACAACTCTCTCCTCTCGCAACCTGGGTCGTACCCTTGATTACTTGCCTGTGTCACCTACCTCGGAAACTACCGTTAATCACCTCATCCATCTTGTTAACCGCCCCACCTAAAAGTACCCTAACCGCCTCTGAAATTTCATCACTCCTAAGTTTTCCAAAATTTCAGCACGCACAAAAATTCACTTTCTCGAAATCAAATGATTCGCAATAGCATGGGCCGTCTCGGGGTCCGCTCCCGGGCCCATCTGGCCTTTCGGATGTCCTGCGTATCTCAGAACTCATGCAGGCTCTATAGCTCAGCTGCGACTGAGCCTGTTGCAGAGCCTTCTTCAGCTGAAGAGGTCGAAGAAGAAAAACCACCGAAACATTCGTCTAAGGAAGCGGTCAAAAATATCCGAGCAGCTCTAATTCTGTCGCGAATTCCGATCGTGACGCCTGAATTGAGTGAATTCGAAAAAGCATACTACAATTATCAAAATGAGTTGGAGCGCAGGTTGATGTGGACTTTCCCCTCATATTACTACTTCCGAAGGGGAACTCTAAGTGAAAGACAGTTTATGGCTGCACAGAGAGGGCCTGTCGCGAAGAACCCGGGTATCTACTTCAGCCGAGGCGACCCTGACATCCTACATAACCGAGACCGACGTACAAAACAGGAGGTACGCCTCCCACAAAGAGGTGATGATTCCGACCAACTATTTGGTAAAAGTCGAGGAGATTCTGACAGTGATATACTCACGCGGAAAATTGTGCCCAATCCCCGTAAAACAGAGGCAGACGAGAAGAATATCACCACATCTCTGATCCGTAAACTGGACCGAACTCTGTATCTGGTAGTGGAGACCGCTCAGGGCTGGAGACTTCCCAGTTTTAGCTTGGAGGAAAAGGAACCTCTGCACGAGGCAGCTGAGCGAGGACTTCGAGAACTGGGAGGAGAGAATATCAATACTTGGACAGTGTCTCAGACTCCAGCTGCAGTTCTACGTTTTGACAGCAGTCTAAATCTTGAAGCTGGTAGTTCTGGCCTCGACACTATTCGAGAGTTCTACATAAAGTCGCATATTCTTCACGGCCAGTTTATGCCCCAAGAAGATAATGTCAATTTTGGCTGGTTGACCAAGGAGGAGATCAAAGAAAAAGTACAGGGTCCGTACTTTGAAAAGCTAGAACCTCTTTTCAACAGCGTTTAGAATTGGGAAATGGGAAGAAGGAAAAGAGAGAAATAGATCAAATGAACGATTTACGAGGGGCCTTGTTTACTTTGAAAAAGTTACAACTTCTTTTTGTTTTTTCTCAACGACGTTAGATTGGATGGTGTAATGTGTAAATATATATATTGTACATATCATGTATTTTTTTTTTGTTTCCATGCCCTTGCTCATGCCCTTGCTTCAGGTTTGCTTCACGATTCAAACTAATTTCACCTCCCACCAGAGATAACAGTCACGCCCTGGGGGTCTCCTGAAAACAACAGCCAGAACTTCATAGGATGCCACTGCAAGTTGGGCCGCCCAACAAACTTGGCTTTCTTGATGCTGTACACATACTCTCCCGTCTCGACGTGCACGACCTCTATGGGTAATCCATTGTCCGATGCTATTGCAATGAACCCACCATCATGCGAACACGACAGCGACGTCACAGGCTGGTCCGACTTTGTAAGTGTTTTGAGACAAATCCAATCTCGGAGATCCCACAGACTAACGATCCCTTCATTGGATCCGACGGCTAAGTAATTTCCTAAAGGATCAAACTCGACACAGGTAGCAGCTGTGCGGTGGCCCTTGAGCACCTGAAAGCTCCTGGTGTTGGTACCATCAAAAAGAACAATTCGAATGTTCCCATTGCCCAGCGACACGGCCAGCATTTCAGAACTCGAGCTCCATGATATATTATACACTTCATCGGTTTCTTGATAAGCGGTGATCTCTTCCAGGCCATCAGCCAGCAGGATTTTTACTTCGTCATTCTTTAATCCGACGGCAATGTACTTGCCGTCGCTTGAGTATTTCACAACGAGGCATTCACCTACTTGCTTTTCTACCAGACATTGACGAGTTCGAGTATCCCATATCTTCACGGAGCCATCTGTTGAGCACGAGCACAAATACTCGGAATGCAGCGGGCTCCAACTTATGTCTTCAACTCCCTTTTCATGCGCTCCTCTGATTTCCACCGATGACTTTGGCTCAGGTTTATCACTGGGCCAAACTCGGATATGACGGTCGTTGTGAATGGTCGCAAATCGCGATCCAACATTGTTCCAATTAACTTTTCGGATTATCAAGCCATGAGTATATGGATATCGATAAACAATGGCCCTGTGGTCAGAAAAGTACGTTAGGGCCCCTTCCTTTGAAGGACTTATTTGTTGTGCTAGTGTCATGGACTGAGGTAATTATATATATATATGTTGAGTTTTGCCTGATAATAATTGAAAGTGATCGTAGGTTTCGATATCCTGCATGTAGCAGAAGTGAAATTTATACTATGCAGACTTTAAGTAGATCCCCTACTAGCCAGTTTACGTTAAAATTTAAAGATACTCGACTCGTATATATATATTTACAACATACAATTTTTGCATTTACATAGATGAATAAAAAAGATGCTTATTTTCTTTTCTCTTACTGAGGAGGTTGCTGTGGCTGTTGTTGCTGTTGCTGCTGTTGTAAAAAGTTTCCAAACTGCGCATAGGGATAGTTGAATTGACCATTTTGAGGAAAGGGGGGCTGCTGTTGTTGCTGCCCATAAGAACTCTGATCATACTGTTGCTGTCCCATACCCATTCCAGGAACGCCTTGCCCATACATTTGAGGCATCCCATAAAATCCACTGACTGGTTGAGGTGCTTGAGAATTGCCAGGAACAGCAGGTCCCCCTGTGCCCCCTCCTCCTGACATTTTGCTCAGTAGAGCAGCCAACTCAGCAGGCATTTGTTGCGGAGGACTTTGCTGCGAATGCGACGACTGGGAGTATCTATCTCTATCTCTGTCCCCGCGATCCCCACGATCTCTACCCCCTCGGTCTCTGCCTCGCCTATCGTCAAACGAATCGTCTTCTCGAGTGGATCTGGGTCCATTTCGCGAGCTATTCGTAGGCATCCGTCGACTGATGGCCTTGGATGAGACACCAGACCCAATCTCGATATCAGGCTCTTGGATTACAAGCCCAGATTCTAAAGGTCTGCCACCCGTTCCACCATATTCAGCATGGACTGACCACCTCTTGTCGGCGTCGGTAAGTCGATCAATAGGTACTATGCTGACACCCGATTGATAGTCACAACAGTCTCTTGGTCCAAAGCCAACGCCCCATCGTGCTCTAAGACCATGGGCACCATTTCGATTAAGCTCCTCAAACCGCTCCTTGGCTACCTCGGCGTCCTTTCGAGTATACATTTTGACAAACGCATGCTTCTTCTCCTTGTGGAAAACCATACTCTGCACTTTTGCAAAAGGTTTGAATGCATCCGCAAGTTCGCTCTGGGTCATATGCGACGGGATACCACCTATGAAAAGTGTCCGACTGAAAACCCGAATGGTACCCGGAGGAAGAGAGTTATCAAAGCTCACTTCAATTGAGGCGTCTGGACGGGGCCTATCATCCTCTCGGGGACTTCGAGATCGGTAATCAGCCGGCCCACCATTATTGTAATCGTTGTTTCCGCGGTAGCCTCCTCCCGACCCACCGTAGTCACGGCTACCACCTCTAGGTTGCGGTGACCTTGATCTACTTCGACGGTCAGATCCTCTAGAAAGATCCCAAGGTTGGCCTGTAACTGCCGCAGCGGGAGCTGGAGCTTGCGACATGAGTCGCTGCATAAGTTGGAGCTGTTCTTGGGTGGGCGCTGATTGCCCTGGAGGAGCTGGGAGACTAGCAGGGGGAACGGGACCTGAAGAAGAAGTAGCAGCCGCTGCAGTAGGCACTGTCGGAGCGTCTGCTTTCTGCTTGGCAATGTTAGCTAGCGCCTGCAAAATCGTAGCAGTATCTTGTGGGGCTGCGGAGGCACTAGCAGCAGCTGCAGCAGGGTTGGAACTGGCGACGGCCGAGTCTGCTTCACCATTAGGGGCAGCAACAGCCGCTATATGAGCAGGTGGAGAGCTAGTAGGAGTAGTAGACCCCACATCTTTACTGATATACTTGTCTCGAATGGAATTTATCAATTCCAAGGGGAAAGTCTCAGCCCGCTCCCAAATGTCCAGAACTTTTTTGATCTTTTCGACCTGGTCCGGTGGAGGGTTTGCTGCAAAGGCATCGGCCAGGACACCATCAATCAGCGTTGTCACTCTATGTACTCCGGAAGCAAACGTGCCTTCGGGAGCATTGGGGCCAATTTTCTGATCTGCCTTTTTTGCCTCATCCTGATACGCTCTGACCATTGCATCAATCACGTAAAGCGCGCCTAGCTTGTGGGAAGGAGGGGTCTTCTTGAAATGAGTAAACAGTTTTTGAATAAGAACTGATTCTGACTGGACATTTGCAACCGAAAGCTGAACGATTTTCTTTATTTTCGACCCAGATACTCCTGGTGGTTTAGTAGCAAGCAGAGCTTGCAACGTGTTTGAGAATTCCTCAATCTGGACGGACATTACGATATACAACACGACAAAACCAGATTTATGTGTTGTGTGAGTGTGTTTTAATCCTTCTTACAAGTTCCTTTACCACCAACCTCTTTCGATTTACGCCCTACTGCTTACAATTTATTGCTTACTAGTGGCGAGGGAGGGAGAATCTAACCAAAAAAATTGTCCTCTCGGTGATACGCCACAGATTTAGGTGCCTAGGAGGAATTGAGTGAAAACAAAAAAAAAATAAAAATAAACCCTATTAATTAAAAACAAGTGTGTACTCAAGGGTTATGTGAATTGAAAGCTGAATCTATCGTTTTTTTAAAAAATTTACCACTTCTACTCTCGTTGTGGTTGTTGTAAATCGAAAAGTTTTCGGGGTGACGAGGTTGCTTTATATAGAGGAAGAAAGCTCAGGAGGGTAATTTGGATTGTGGAACCTTGGGCTAACAGAGTTGGAGTTACACGAAGGCCTTAAATGTTAATAATTGGTGGAGAATAGGGACCATATATCGTGAAACTATTTAATTGTGTATGTATGTAATATGTTTGAGATTCAATTTTTTTAGCGCTGTTTGGGTAGAACCGACGTCATTCATGCCACCCTCACCTTCATAACCCCAAAGCTGAGCATGGTATTTACACCTTAACTTTTAATTAATGCACGACGCGTCCAATGGAATGTATCTGGTTGATCTGGGCGCACACACAATTGTGTTAATATCGAAGTGAACAAAGAAATCTTGGGAACCATGAACCACTCAGCGTCTTCACGAGCTGCACCTATAAGGCGGTATGGAAAGAACAAAATAGGGCATTCAACCAATTCTATAAATGCAGCCAACAAACCAGCTGTGAAAGAAGAGTCGAAGCCTAGCACTAAACGTGTGGAACGTGACATATGGAGCGATGACAGCTGGTCGGACGGTGGAGAGAATGACTTGGATTCAGATCTTGGGTTACCTACGCGGAGGGTCGATGGAGATGTTTTAGAAAAAGTAAAACGTGCAAAGCTCGACTTTGAATCCAAGTTTGTCGAACAGCGCAAGAAAACAGAGACCAGTAGCAAAGAGCTTGAAGCACTAAAGGAAAGGCTAAAGGCCACAAACAAATCAAAAATCACCGCAGAGGATCGAATCAGAGAAGACGGTATTAAAAAGGGATACCCTACCACTGTCGATGAAGAGGCGCTGACGAAAATCATGGATAACGAGGAATTTAGGGAGAAGATGAAAGGCATACTGCGAGGAAACATTTCTAGCAAAAATTACAATGACACCAAAACATTTGCTCAGAGTTCTAGAGAAGATCACATTGGAACTGGAGCGATAATCGTCAATAATAGGATACCTGGAATGGGATATTATGGCAACAAAGGAAGAGTGATCGTGGGAGCGCAACTCCTTAAACTATCAAACGAGATAAAGGTTTTGCAAAAGCAGAATAGAAATGGCTGGATGCTGAAGTTTGGCGACTCGGACCTACTAGAGTTAGTCTTGTACCAGGAGGCAATGGTCCATATCATAATGGAAGAAAAGTCAGTTAGTTATAGTGAGGCGCGGATAATACTGGACGATAGCTCTGCTTATGGGGACCTATATTTCAAGGCTTGAGAGAAAGCCAGGATGAGGAGAGGAGATTAGTCGCAGGATACCGTGGGCTTTAGCGAAAACCAGACGATTTGAAACGAACGAAAGATAGTTGACAGTGGGATCAGTATTTTCGATTCCCCTACACTGCATGTGCCGATGATGGGTGATGATGATTCTCATTTAAATTCTATGTAAATAATATAATTATGCAGTGTTTATTTTCTCCCCATGCCTCCGGCGGCCCCTCCCGGGGAGGGCTGGTTCTGCTTCGCAGAAGCCGTAAACACTCGTTGGAAAATTCACAAGAGGCCATTTCAAGGCCGGGGGTTTTTGATAATATGAGCATTCTATTCTACTGCTCTGAAACTAGCTTTCTTGGGTTTGTAAGTCTTACTATTAAATAGGCTCGGGGCCCCATTATGAGTAAACATCATATTATATCACATCATAGCCAATACTACAGAATTTTATAAAATTAGATTTTAACAATTCTTGACTCAAGTAGGTCTATAGTTTTATTTTTACAAATTCTGGCACTATGGCCGAGCGGTTAAGGCGAAAGATTAGAAATCTTTTGGGATTTTCCCGCGCAGGTTCGAGTCCTGCTGGTGTCGCCATCCTTTTTTTTTTGCTCTATTCAAAGTCTTCAGAATGACTTTATCTGTGAAACTTATCGTTAACTTGTTTGAGAAACCAATCTGTTAAGCTATAGCTTGTGCAAATCCATCTCTTCTGTTCCCACTCAGCAACGGCATTTTCGTTTAATCAGTGACTTCCTCTTTCTTTCTCTACCTGCACACACAGATGCAGCGATCGACATATTTTTTTTTTCAACTTTCAATTATTTGAATCCTCGATATTGAAACTTACTGAACATCTCACACTTAGCATCTTTGCATCCCCAAAAAAGCATTATGGAGTTAGAACGAACAAGTGACCAGAGGACACTCTTGGACGAGAAGAATATTTTAGGCTCTCAGACTCTTGAAAAATACCGCCAGGCTGGGCAGACTGTTCAAACAGGACTCGTTTACATCCAATCACTACTCAAAAATAGACAGAATAGTAGAACAGTTGGAGAAATCTGCAGACTAGGAGACGAGTTTTTGCAACGAGCTACAGACACTGCATTCAAGAGAAGCGTGAAAGAAAGAGGTATCGCTCTACCCGTTCAGATAGAAAAAAAGAACTTTTTCAGTTCGGTTGCGCCTGAAGAAGGAGACGTTTTCCAAGGGGGCGAGTTAATCCCTGGCGATGTTGTCAAAGTAAGCCTCGGAGTCCATATAGATGGTTACACTGCACAGGCATGCCACACTGTTGTTATTCCTGATGCTGAAGAAAACATGGGCGAGCAAGCTCTTGAGGGACCCGAGGCAGATGCGATCTGTGCGGCCTATCTTGCAAGTGAAGCTGCTCTAGCGCTCATTGGGCTGGCCGTCAGCTCATACCACCCATCTGGCGGGCCAGGGAATGTCACTGGTTCTGCCTTGAAGAAGATTGTAGAATCTATCGCCGAGGATTTCAGAGTGAAAATCGCACCAGGAACAAGAATCCGAAGGGTGCGACGGTTTTTGGCAGGGCAAAGCACGGCTATTCAGGAGTCTGATCACAAGGGCATAGAATGGAGCGAGGAATATTTAGAAAGACAATCCTTAGCATTGGCTGCTTCTTCTTCCCAGGATGGTGAGTGGGAGGATATTCATTTTGAAGAGTTCACAGTACAGGCTGGTGAGGTGTGGCTAGTAGATATCCGAATGGCTGCAACTGAGAATAAAAAAGGAGTCCTGAGAACCAAGGACTTTACAGGATACGGCAGTACTATTGCCAAACCGACTATATACAGCCGAGATTACAGTATTCAGTACAACCTTAAGATGCCTTCTGCCAGGAGCCTCTTGTCCAAGGTATCCAACATGTCTGTGTACCCATTCAAACTGTCGTATGTGTCCAACACTCAGAGCGAGCTGAACTCAGCAAGACTTGGACTGGGAGAAGGCGTCCAGCATCATATTTTTGTTCCCCATGCTCCTCAGACGCTAGAGTTTGTGCCTCTTGAGGCCATTACAAGGTCAGCCAAGCCCAGCAGAGATGCCAAGAGGGCTGCCTACCCGGTCACTGTTGCTCGAGAAATGTCTACAATGGCCGTCGTTGGCGATGCTCAGTCTGGGTCTGGTTTCCCGGAAGCCATTCGACTCACTGGTGGGAACAAGAGCGCCGCTCCTTCGTGGGTGCACAGCGTGTATCAGATCAGTGACTCTGCTATTAGCGATTTTTTGCAGGTTAGAAAGGACAAGAAGCTGCACGGGGTCAGCTTTCAAGATGTACAGCCGTCTCGGATTGACGACAAAGCATTGGGAGGATTATCCCAAGAAGAAGCCATGGAGGTTGACAACTAGGTGGTACGATGTCAAGATCGCCTCCGGCGGGGCCACTCCGTGGAGGTTGGTTCCGCTTCGCGGAATTGCCATTCAGCAGGAGGTAAATGTTCAATCAGAGGCTTTTTTTGGTGTGATTCTATTTGAACCTAACAAGTTTTACGCCTGTTTATAATTGAGCAATTGCAAAGCAGGCAGTTGGCATTTAGGTAGATAGAAAACTATGTATAAAATAATTGTCGTCATGATTTAACCACTGCCGCTATTTACTGAATATCTCTGTACTGGGCCTGTTTATGTTTGTGCATAGCTACAAAGCAGTTCGAAAGTGGAACTGAAACTAGGGAAAATATTCATGTTCATTCACAATTCCCGCGAAGTGGGACTACTCACCATGGAGTGGCCCCGCCGGAGGAAGCGCTATCACGTATACATATATATTCAAACTACACATAGTAACTATTTACTCTTGCTTCTCCGAGATGCTCTTCTTCAGATCAGCAACCTCCTTCTCTTTAGCAGCACTTGTTAGAATTGTGCTCATTTGTTAGCACGCATTCAATCACTTACAGTTGCTCCTTCAATGCTTTCAGCTTCTCAGCTTCGTGGAGCCGAACGTAGTAGTCTTCCTGAGACTTTTCTCTTTTCTTGTTAACACTGATACGATAGTGAAGCGTGATTTGAACAATCTACGTACGTTAAAAGCATCCTCAGACTGAGATCCACGAGGTGCGCCGGTGTCACCAGCTCCGTAGAATCGAACACCAGAAATTCTGGCCATTGGTCGCAGCGCACTAACTCGTCTAGCAATAATTGACATTGTATCGTGTGATGTTCTTTTCAAAACTGATCTGATTTGGTTTTGAAGTTTTGTGTGGGATGGCAACAAGTCCAAACCCTCAATATAATAGGCTGGAAATCTGCCCACTCTCTGCACCACACTCTGCACTCCACCTCACCTCACCCGCAGTCTGAAATGTGTGGAATCATACGGCCGGGTAGATGGCGTATTAAAAGATCCAGTACGGCAAAGACCCAACCCTAAGCATTGAAACTGTTAGTCGTATCAATATCAACATTTTGCGATAGAGAAGAGGGATCCAAGGCATACAATTACACTTACGGCAGCATTGCAAAAATAGATGGTGCTCTATTCAGGAACAGTTTAATAAGACTCTTTCTTTTAGTTTTTTTTGGACTGAGAGTTAAGAATCCGTTAGAGGATTATTAAACTACCTTGGCGTTTCGCCGTCGTTTGACCCCACAATAATATAACCAAAAGGTTGGAATAAGGTCTGCTACCAAAACAGTCCAACCATGGGACCTAAAAACACACCCGAACCTTCAAAGAAGGGAAGGAAGAAAAAGTCAAGAGAGGGCGCGGTGGGCAGGCCTCCCAAGTCCAAAACTAAAGTCGTCATTCCGCTGAACAGCGACAAATCCACGTCAAAGATTGATAAGCGCAAGAATAAGAAGCTCAAAGCCGACAATAAAGCCAAGGACAAGCCGCCTATAGACGTAGAGCGGCAGTGTGGAGTGAGCCTGCCCAATGGAGGGTTCTGTGCCAGGTCTCTGACGTGTAAAACGCACTCTATGGGGGCCAAGAGGGCGGTCCAAGGAAGAAGCATGCCCTACGACGTGTTGCTAGCCGCATACCAGAAGAGAAATCAAGTGAAAATGGCATCTCTGTCGACTCAGCAACAGCTCGAGCTGGATAACGAGGCTCTGATGGACGAGCAGCCGTTGAACGTGGAAGAAGAGTTTGAGCAGGTCATGGCAGGCGTGGTAAGAGCTTATCCAGTACCTCTGGAGCGCAAAGTGTTGATGCCTACTAAACTACGAACCGGGTTCTTCCGAATGAGAGAGATGCTTATAGGCTCGTTGACCACGGTTCCTCCCATCCCATCGTCGTCCACGTCAGAGGGCACTGGAGCGCAACAGAGCGTCAATGCGGTCATGGCTGCTACTGGAGCTGTGTTGGGTCGGACCATTGTGTTTGATAGCACAACTGGCGCGCAGTATGCCCGGCCTCCGAGGGTATATGTTAATCCCAACGCCAGCTTGCTCCAGCAGCAACAGCAGCAGCAGGCTATGTTACTGAGACAGAGGCAGCTACAGATGGCCATGCAGCAGCGAGTTGCTGCTTCCGGTGGGGCTGATAGCAATGGTACTACTCTTAATGGCAGTAGCAGTAACACTGGTGGTGTTGGTAACACTGGAGTAGCAGGAGGCACGAGTGCAGCTGGTGCAATGGGTAATGCTGCCGGCGATGGTCAGTCTTCTCATAATCAGCTACAGATAGCTGCCGCGTTGGCTCGTCGGCAGCAAATGATAGCCAAGGCTCAGGCTCAGGCTCAGGCGCAAGCCAAGGTCCTGAATCAGGCTCACCGTTCTTAATGGTCGAGCTCGCCTCCGGCGGAGCCCCGGGAGGGTTGGTTCTGCTTCGCAGAAAATGGCACCTGTTGGAGGTAAATGTGTTATGATATTTATTTTAGATATGATGTAGATTAATGCGGGGACGGATGGATGTATTTGCTACCGTATGGTTGGTGGAGGGTCATAGTCTTATGTCGAAACTGTTAATTGACGATATCAGCTTTTGAGTCAGAGGTTATATGTTATTTCGTATCAAGCTTGAGTTAAAGTGAACGAGGTGTGGACTTGGTGATGAATACAGTAACACGGTGAATTAGAATCGGGTCAGTACTTTTATTCTCTTTCTAATCCAAGCTTAAACTCATTGTTTTTGAACCTGCCGTTTAAATTTTAATCTTGAATCAGGTCAGCACTTGAATTCTTCTTTTTCTATCATGCTTGAGTTCAAGGCTATATATTTTCTGATGGAATCTTTAAGTCATGTCAGTACTTATATGATTCTTCTCACTAGCAAGTTAGAGTACAAGCTTTCCAAAGATATTTCATGCTATCCAATTGTTCTTGTTATGTTTGAATTGGGCCATACTATAATTGAATTCTTCTGTTTGCCGCCAAGCAAAAAGGGCTTCGATGTATACAAATATGCAGGGGTAAGTTACAGTATGCATAGAACGGTCCTAAATAACTTCGCTCAGTATCAGGGCGAAAGTCACCAAAAGTCACTGCGAACAACTCAATGCTGCACAGCACAGCTGAGAAAGCGATGTCTTCCACTCAGCTATATCTATTGAATCTATCTGGGGTAGCCTAGACCCATCAACTTGCAATACCAACATTGCAGGATGGATGATACTGCCTTGCTTCGCGTCGGTCTGTTTTCAGAATTTCACTGGACCTACAAGGCAACTTACAATTAACCTTAGAGGCCAATACAGAAACTCAAAAAACGGTTTGTGTATTCTAAGTTTCATTCTACTGCTAGTATGTCTTGCGCTAGGACTACAAATTCAGCAATTCAAACGGTCATTAAATAGAGATGGAGTAGCGTTGGTAGTAACTGTGTGCCCCGCACAGAACACAGCATTTTCTGCGAAGCAGAACCAACCCTCCCCGGGAGGGGCCGCCGGAGGCATCTTCCCACGCTTTGCATACGCGAGCTCTGATAGCAGTGGATTGGCCCGCCGAATCAGCTTCAAAGGAAGCGTCTCCACATTCAGGGGGTGGTGGTGGTGTATTGCGGGTCGGGTCCCACCCCACTGCAGCATAACCGTCGCAGCAGCACGGCAGATAAGGCGGAACCGCGACAACCTGCGCCACGCTCAGCCATTGGCGCAGAGCGTCAGCTACCCGGCAGCCAGTGACAGCAATAGGTAATCTCCCATTTGCCTTGCTTTCCTTAACACTGTCTTAACCGAAACATATTCTTTTTAGCGTCCAATTGTGGTTTGAAAGTTTGGCTATTTGAAGTCTCCCTGCATCAACCAAAGGAAAAATCAGATACTATTCAGCGCGATTCTGTCAATTGTCACGGTAAGTGTGTGTTGTGGCGGCTGTCTCGCCCTGTAGACGGGGGTTTGGTTCAGTAATTTTTGGTACCGATTGCGTGTATTTAAAAGTGTGAAACGTAAAATGGGATGTTCGCAGAGTTTTCGGTTGCAATTGGCGTCGTAGAGGTACTGCCAACATACGCAAAGAATAGAGATGAACCTGGGAGGTGAAAGCGAGAGGACGACTGGTTATATCCGGTCCTTATCCAGCAGATGGAGGGCACGATTGATGATTGATTACGTGAAATTAGTTTATCCTGATACATGCAGTAGACGTGACGAACAGAGGCATCTTTTGCTCGTAGACGTTCTCGGAACGACGCAGGATGCAATCGAGTCGAGGGTTAAAGGCAACGCCTTCATCTGATACTGTGGATATCTGTTTTGAATCAGATAACAGTTGAGTCCCTGGCACCAGGAGAATATCCCTGTTGAAAGAGACACGTATCTGGAGCAGTTGACGCATCGTTCGACCTCGACGCGTTCATTGGCGTGCTGCTCGCCTCCATCGGGGCCACTCCGTGGAGGTTGGTCCCGCTTCGCGGGAATCGCTGAAACAGATTGGTTCGTTCGAATTATTTCTTTCATTTTGGACTTTGGTTTGCTCTCAAGAGCCCGTGCCCACCAGATGCATCTTTCGCGAATCGAGACATCCCTCCGCAGAGTGGCCTCGCCGGAGGCGAACTTTAGACCAGTTACTAACAAGATGTCTACACACGAAGATTCAGTTTATCTCGCCAAGCTCGCCGAACAGGCCGAGCGATATGAAGAGATGGTCGAGAACATGAAAGCCGTCACATCTCTCGGTCAGGAGTTGACTGTCGAGGAGCGAAATTTGCTCTCAGTGGCGTACAAGAACGTTATCGGTGCCAGACGGGCGTCGTGGAGAATCGTTTCATCCATTGAGCAGAAGGAGGAGTCCAAGGGAAACGAGTCGCAGGTTGCATTGATCAAGCAGTATAGACAGAAGATCGAGGCTGAGTTGACCAAGATCTGTGAAGACATCCTCGAGGTTCTTGCTAAGCACTTGATCCCCCACGCTGAGTCGGGAGAGTCCAAGGTTTTCTATTATAAGATGAAGGGAGATTACCACCGATATCTCGCTGAGTTTGCTGTAGCCGAAAAGCGAAAGGGCGCAGCCGATGCTTCTCTGGAGTCCTACCAGGCTGCGTCTGAGATTGCTGCTGTCGAGTTGCCTCCTACTCACCCTATTCGCCTGGGACTCGCTTTGAACTTTTCCGTTTTCTACTATGAGATTCTCAACTCGCCTGACCACGCTTGCCACCTTGCCAAGCTCGCTTTCGATGATGCTATTGCTGAGCTCGACACTCTGTCTGAGGAGAGCTACAAAGATTCCACATTGATTATGCAATTGCTGAAAGACAACCTGACTTTGTGGACTGGCGATATGACTGAGGCTGCTCCTGAGGGAGCTGCTGCTGCACCCGCTGCTGCTGCACCGGCTGATGCTGCCGAGGAAGAGTCTGCTGACAAGAAGGAACCTCAAGCCTAAAATAATTTTTTTTAGACTTGGCTAAGGCAAATGGCGAGAAAGTACGAGTGAGGGCGAAAGAGAAAGCAATTTATTAGAGGAAGAAAGAAAGAGAATAGTCTATTTGTTTATTCTTCTCTTTGGCCGCCTTTTATATATATATGTTTTTCTTCCTCTTCTTGAGTTCGGACCCGTTTTTGTTGGTAGTTTGTTATATATCTATATATATGTTTGTTGTATCCTTTTGATGTGACGTGAAGTTGCTGGGGCCAGCCCCAGCAGCATCCGATGCCTCTGATCTTAGTTAGGTCCCTGATCCCCCTCATCACAGCCCCCCACTATAATAACACTTCTTTGCCATCCAACCCTGCTTTACTACCTAATATCCATTTCGCAATGTCTGCTCTATCAGGATTTGACTTTACCAATGTGTTTAAGATTGTGAACCTCGTTGTAGGAGTGTTGGCCATTCTGGGCGGAGTGTCTCAGTTCTTCCCTGTCTCTTTGTACGTTAGAATTAACGCAATTAGCTTTTAGCCTACTGTTGACCCTTATTTGTCCCGATACTAACCAGCCAATCGGTATGAATTTTGTTAATAACTTAAAGGAAATTTCGACTTGGTTCTAACTAGTCCATTATCGCAGTGTATGAGATTCTCTTTGGACTGGCAATTGGATTGCTAGGTGAGTTCTTTCCTCGCCTCCGGAGGGGCCACTCCGTGGAGGTTGGTTCCGCTTCGTGGAATGCGGAATGCTTTGCCGAATACCGCGTTGTCTTGAGAATACAGCCTTGTATTGAAATCACGCGGTGCAGGGAGTAACATTGTTGTACTGAGAGTATCAATGTGGCACGGCAATATCAATGTTGCCAGGCGTGTGACCTAGAAACATTGTGCTGCTTTATTTAACGTGAGGCTAACAAGAATTCCAGATTCCACCTCAGACATCCAAGTACGCCTCTTTTCTGTTTTCTTTCGTCGGTCGAGGAGTTTGTATGTGTTTCTGATTGTTTATTTTGCTTCACAGTGCCATTGGAAGGCTTGGCTCTAACTAGTCTACATTTTTATTGGCACGATTCTTCTGCATGACCATGTATTGAGAATCATTGCTGGCTCTGTTATTGCCATTGTGGGAATTCTATACGTTGTATTGGAATTCATCCCTTCAGTGCAGCCTCCCGACAACATGAGAGTAAACGAGTTCAGCTCTGACTATGAGAATGCCACTGATACTGTATAATAGATGAGGAAAAACTAACACCATGCAGTTGGTTGCAAGAAGGTGGGTGTATCAAGAACTCAGTCAGGTCTTATATATGTGGAATGAGAATGAGACGATCGTCTGATTCAATTGTGGGAGGGAGGCAGGGGGGGAAGAACTAGATAATATAACTATGTATCTGGATGAATCAAATGGATCGTAGGTTCACTAGGCTTGCCTCCCTCCAAAAGATTCTGGTGACATTGTAATGAATGATCCCAATACAGGTTAATAAACAGATCTGAAACACACGGGAGTCTTCCAAAACCATGAGTTATAAAATTAATATGCGAATCTCTAAAACGCGGCCTCAATTAACGGGCCAGCGGTATACTAATAAATAAGCTCAGCTAAACAAGGGTTCTGCAATCGTTAGCTCCGGCCTGCCAATATCTATTCAAAGGGAGGAGGTCAGTACGGACTGCAGCTCTTCTTCTGTACGGTTAAAGTAGCTTCCAAGGTGCTTCCAGTCTTCTTCTTTCTTTCCCTCCAAGCAGAACGCAAAGTCATAGAGATAAACTTTCTCATGCTGTACTCGCATGTTCCTTCCTGCAACATCGCCATGTGCAATGCCAAGTGCATGTATTTCTTGCAGTGCTTCGGCGGCAGATTTGAAGTGGTCATCGTTATCAGGCATGGGTCTCTTATTTCCCAGATCTTGTAAAACAAGACATATTCCACCGTGTCGTCCAGAAGCCGAACAATCTCTCAGAAATCCAAAACGGTGAACCTTAGGAACACATTTTCCCTGCAGTGGCTCCAACTGCTTATAGACGGCAGTCTCAATAAAACCTAGAACAGCGACTCTTTCATTGTAGCTTTCACCATAGTCGAATGCACCGCGAAGTTCGCCCATGCTAGGGCTGCCCGAACTTCCAGACCAATTCTCATTGTGTCCTAGCGATGGCAGGCCGCCAAACCAATCCACAATCCACTGCTTCTCCTCGTAAATTTTAGCGATCACTGTAAGAGGCCCCGCCTCATTGTTTTCATCATTGCCATAAAAATCGTGCTCGCGAACACGGTACACTTGAGCATCAAATGAAGCATCTTCCTGAAGAATAGCCTGTATGCTGTCTTGCAAAAAGGCATCCATTACAACCATCTCATCTTCCACTGCGTTGATAATGCGACCATACATGACAGTGTCACCAGTATCCTTTAAGAGGCTCCTAACTTTGTCACGTATCTTCAATTTGTGATCCATGCGAGAACCGCTGGTTTCGTCGTTGATTTCTGCGTGCGTACGAACTAGTGCAGCAAATAGTTGATTCCACTCGGTCCTATCTATTCCTTTAGACATCTCCCAACCCAAATCTAACAACCCGAGTAAATATTTCCTGTATTTGGGATCTGAATTTTCTATGGTGACAGACTTGCATGGTAGCTGTCGAAATCTAGCCAGATTGCTATCAAAGGTGTAGACTGCGGGATTCTGAAGATCTCCATCAAACAGGTCTGAAAGCATTTCTCTGAAGAGCTCAATAGCCTGTTTGCCTTCGGTGTTCTTGACCTCCCCAATGAACTTTTTGAAAGCATCCATATCTATCTGATAGAGCACAGTGTTGACCCTATCGGTGAGCATAAACACCGGGGATAAAAACACAAAGGCATTCAAGGTTACTTGTGAAGAAGCCTTCAGGTAGTTGTCATAAAAGACACAGAGTGCTTTCTTCATATTTGATGGATCGATTTCGAGATCAGCCAAATTGCTCGAACGATGGTGTAATTTAGCGCCCTGAGTAACTCCAGGACGAGGGACCTTCGTTTCTTCTACTGCAATCATATCATATAAAGGATGCCCGTCGCCTTTTTTTTCTTTGTTTAGAACTCCGTAAGCGTAATCAGGCTTCAGATGGTCGGCCACCACACGGTTCCACGAAGGCACATTTTTTTTTTGCTTCCAATAATCTGGGCCAAAGAAGTGGACTCCTAATCGCTTGTCACCGTTATCAGTCGCATTTCCCGCCTTGAACCTTACATACGCATCAAATAATCGGCCTATCACTTCTAGAACTTCCACTTCTAAGACATGCTGAATAAAAGATTCTATCGAATACGCGTCAATGAGTTTGAATACTGGCTTTTGTGCCTTGTACATTCTGTCACCCAAGTCCGTGGCCAATTCTGAGTCTCGGGACGGAAGCTCAGCAGAAATCTCAGCGATAATCTTCTCTGCACGAGCATCCAGATCCTCCAAGCTTAATTGACCAACAGTGGTTGGAATCAGCTTTTTCATGCTATTAGCATATACAGATCTCCGCGCATACGTCCTACTAGGACTAAGAGAGTCTTCCTTCGTTTTCTTCTTTGGCTCATTCAAAGCAATGTCTGGCACAGTATTACCAACGATTTTCGTATTCTTGCCATGATCGGAAACGTCAGAAGTTCTACCTTCGACAACTTTTTTGTCCGAATCGTTTTCAGTGGCCGTAAACCGCCCCGGACGCTCCGTTCGATAAGAAATTGAGATCTTTTTACATGGCCAGCTGAAAAACGTGCGCAATTTCTTTTCGAGACTAAAGGACCCAAAAAGTTCCAATACCCCTTTAAATTGGCCTTCTGTTTTCTCCATGATTTCCTCCGATCTCAAAAATTTCCCGCGTTCATCCACCAAGATGAAATTAACGTCATCTGTCGGTGCAGTGGGAGCAGCTGGGATTACAGCGCGGTCTTCAAAGTTTGGCGCAGTGGCAGTAGCTGACGATACAGCGAGGGCTTCAAAGTCACCAGTCGGTGCAGTGGGAGCAGCTGACGTTGCGGTAGCTGACGATACAGCACGGACTACAAAGTCACCAGTCGGTGCAGTGGCAGTAGCAGTAGCCGACGTTACAACATGGTCTTCACGAACTTCTCTGACTGTGCTCGCGTTGTCAATTCTAGCTTTTTTGGCAAGGCGCCTGCTATAAGGTGGTAGCTCCACGTGAACCGCCGGTTCTCCACAGTTTTTAGCAGAGCTTCTAGTATTTCTTTTCGTGGTTTCCTGGGGCATCGACGGGTCGAAGGTTTCACCTATAATCAATCTACAAATATTGTAGAACTTTGTGCAATAAATATGAGCCTCAATAAGAGGCAATAGCCGAAAACATTAAAGAATACCACAGACGGCTTGTCACATTTGGCAACAACTAGTCATGTAGTCAAGCTCTGGTATTTATCTAGAACATTTAAATTAACGTTAAGTTAATTAAATATGTAATTATGTAATAGTTCATGCACGCATAAGTTATAGTTAACTAGATCAGGCAACAATAAAATCATATTATACATTTAAACATGGAAGTGAATAGTTGGAGACAAAAATCAACGACGAAATCAACGGTTCTCTCAAGCACCACACATTGAGGATTTATGATAAAGATAGAAGCTGCGGACACTGCAATGGATGATCTTAGTACAGATTGATAAACAGATCTGAAACACACGGGAGTCTTCCAAAACCATGAGTTATCAATTACTATGCGAACCTCTAAAACGCGGCCCCAATTAACGGGCCAGCGGCATACTATTAAATAAGCTCAGCTAAAATAAAGGTTTCTGCGATCGTTACGCTCCAGTCTGCTAATATCTATTTAATCGGAGGAGATCAGTACGGACTGCAGCTCTTCTGTTGTGCGGTTGAAGTAGCTTCCAAGTTGCTTCCAATCCTCTTCTTTCTTACCCTCCAAGCAGAGTGCAAAGTCGTAGAGGTAAACTTTCTCATGCTGTACTCGCATGTTCCTTCCTGAAACATCGCCATGAGCAATCCCAAGTGAATGTATTTCTCGCAGTGCTTTGACGGCAGATTTGAAGTGGTCATCGTTATCAGGACTGGGTCTCTTATTTCCCAGATCTTCTAAAATAAGAAATATTCCACCCGGTCGTCCAGAAGCCGAACAATCCCTTAGAAATCCGAAACGGTGAACCTTTGGAACACATATTCCCTGCAGTGGCTCCAACTGCTTATAGACGGCAGTCTCAATAAAACCTAGGACCGCGACCCTTTCGTCGTAGGTTTCACCATACATGGGTTTTGTACTATGGGCAAGCTCAGGTGCAGAGTCGACTGGAACAGAAGCTCCGGGAAGTTCGCCAATTCTAGGGCTGCTCGAACTTCCAGACCAACTCTCGCTCTCTCCTAGTGACGGTAAAAGACCGCCAAACCAATCCACAATCCACTGCTTTTCCTCGTAGACTTTAGCGATTACTGTGGGAGACTCCGCATCAGTATTCTCATCAGTGCCATAGAAATCGTGCTCGCGAACACGGTACACTTGAGCATCAAATGAAGCATCTTCTTGAAGAATATCCTGTATGCTATCTTGCAGAAAGACATCCATTACAGCCATTTCATCTTCCACTGCTTTGATACTGGAATCCTTCATTGCAGTGTCACCAATGTATCCATAATCTTCTAAGAGTTTAAGAATGTCACGAGAAATAACCAATATCCTGTGCTTGCTAGAACCGCTGATTTCATCGTTGATTTCTTCGGCCGTACGAACTAGGGCAGCGAACAGTTCACTCCACTTGTCCCTATCTATTCCTTTAGACATCTCCCAACCCAAATCTAACAATCCGAGTAAATATTTCCTGTATTTAGGGTCCGAATTTTCTATGATGACAGACTTGCATGGTAGCTGTCGAATTTCAGCCAGATTGCTATCAAAGGTGTAGGCTGCGGGATTCTGAAGATCTCCATCAAACAGGTCTGAAAGGATTTCTCTAAAGAGCTCAATAGGCTGCTTGCCTTCGTTGTTCTTGACCTCCCCAATGAATTTATCGAAAGCATCCATATCTATCTGATAGAGTACAGTGTTGACCCTATCGGTGAGCAAAAACACTGGGGATAAAAACACAAAGGCATCCAAGGTTACTTGTGAAGAAGCCTTCAGGTAGTTGTCATAGAATACATAGAGTGCTTTCTTCATATTTGATGGATCGATTTCGAGATCAGCCAAATTGCTCGAACGATGGTGTAATTTAGCGCCCTGAGTAACTCCAGGACGAGGGACTTTCGTTTCTTCTACTGCGATCATATCATATAAAAGCCCATCGACTCCATTCATTAAAACCGCGTAAGCGTAATCGGGCTTTAGATGGTCTGCCACAAGACGATTCCATGAAGGCACATGCTTGCTTTCCCGGCTCCAATAATCAGGGCCAGAGTACCAGAAGTGGACTAATTGCTTGTCACGGTTATCGGTCGCATCTCCTTTTTTAATGCTTACATACGCTTCAAAAAATTGGCCTATCACGGCTAAAGCTTCGTTTCGTAAGACTTCGTGAATGTCAGCTTCTACCTTATACGGGTACTTCAATTCAGGTCTTTGATTGGACTGTGCGTTGTACATTCTGTCACCCAGGTCTGTGGCCAATTCCGAGTGTCGGGACGGAAGCTCAGCAGAAATCTCAGCGATAATCTTTTCTGCACGAGCGTCGAGATCCTCCAATTTTAATTGACCAACAGTGGTTGGAATCAGCTTTTTCATGCTATTAGCATATACAGATCTGCGCGCATGCGTCCTACTAGGACTAAGAGAGTCTTCCTTCGTTTTCTTCTTTGGCTCATTCAAAGCAGCGTCTGGCACAGTATTACCAACGATCTTCGTAGTCTTGTCATGATCGGAAACGTCAGAAGTTCTACCTTCGACAACTTTCTGGTCCAAATCGTCTTCATTGGCCGTAAACCGCCGCAGACGCTCCGCTCGATAAGAAATCGATATCTTTTTGCATGGCCAGCTGAAAAAGGTGCGAATTTGCTTTTCGAAACGAAAGGACCCAAAAAGTTCCATCACCCTTTTAAATTGGCCTTTTGTCTTCTCCTCGATTTCCTCCGGGCTTAAAAATTTCCCGCGTTCATCCACCAAGCTGAAATTTACTTCATCTGTCGGTGCAGTGGGAGCGGGTGACATTGCAGCAGCTAGAGTTACAGCACGGTCTCCAAGGTCACCAGTCGGTGCAGTGGGAGGAGCTGGAATTACAGCCCGGACGTCAAAGTCACCAGTCGGTGCAGTAGCAGTAGCCGACGTTACAACAGTTGGAGTTACAGCACGGATGTCTAAGTCTTCAGTCGGTGCAGTGTGAGCAGCTGGAGTTACAGCATGGACGTCAAAGTCACTAATCGGTGCAGTGGCAGCAGCCGATATTACAACATGGTCTTCAGGAACTTCTCTGACTGTGCTCGCGTTGTCAATTCTAGCTTTTTTGGCAAGGCGCCTGCTATAAGGTGGTAGCTCCACGTGAACCGCCGGTTCTCCATAGTTTTTAGCAGAGCTTCTAGTATTTCTTTTCGTGGTTTCCTGGGGCATCGACGGGTCGAAGGTTTCACCTATAAAATCAATCTATAAATATTGTAGAACTTTCTGTAATAAATATATGACTGAATAAGAGGCGAAAACCAAAATCAATAAAGAAATACCGCAAACGACCAGTCAGATTTGGCAACAACCAGTGATGTAGATAACTTCCTGTGTAACTCTCATGTTGTGTGATCTATAGCATAAATCTAAAACAATTAATTAACATTAACTAACTAATTGATCAAATGTGTATTACGTAATAATCCAGTCATTTCATACGATCTCAGGCAACAGTAGAAAGTGGTCATAGAAATCAGCTGCGATATCAACGGTTTTAAATAAGTAGTAGCATCATGCTAAATGCTCCAGTATATACCATTGTACAGATGAAATTGTATGGAATTGAGTACTAAATGGTTCATAGTATATCACATGTCTCTGCGTAGCAGAGCTGCGGGGTCTGGGGCTGGCCCCAGCAGCTTATTGTGCGTGGGGCTTACATCCGGCATTCAGACTTTGATTCAACTTTGATTCGAACTTCACTCAAACTTTCATCAAGTTGAGCATTTGGCGAATTTGGCTAACGTAATTTAAAAATCATGTCGGTTGTCAAACGACATAAGACTCAAAATAATGAAGTAATACCATCGACACGGCCCACCATCTTGGCGTCTCCCACAGTACAACTGCAAGGTCATGAAGCAGAGGTTTTGACTGTTCAATATGATCCAACTGGAGAGTTCGTGGCATCTGGTTCGGCCGACAAGTCAATCTTCCTATGGAGTGGACGTGGCTCTAATGACAACTTTGGCGTACTCAAAGGACACAAAGGAGCTGTGCTCGACCTCAAGTGGTCTCGTGATTCTCGCCAGATATTCACGGGCTCGTCCGATATGACGATTGGAGTCTGGGATCTAGACGAGGGAAGACGAATCCGGAAACACACGGGCCATGAAGATATGGTAAACAGCATAGACGTGATCAGGCGCGGGCTGGAATTGGTAGTATCGGGGAGCGATGATGGGTCGGTAGGCATTTGGGACCCGCGAGAAAAGGCGGCCGTCTCTTACTTCAGCACCCAGTTTCCTATAACAGCTGTGGCCGTCGATTCTGTAGGATCCCAGGTGTACTCAGCTGGCATAGACAACGAGATATCAGTATGGGATGCTCGGCAGAACGAGACGCCTTTGTACAAGTTGCCGGGTCACAATGATGCCAACGTGACCAGCTTGAACGTTTCACCAGACGATGATTTATTAGTGTCCAACGGTATGGATAATACAGTCAGGACTTGGGATATACGAGCATTTGCTCCAGAAGATAGAGCCGTCAACGTATATGACGGAGCCCCAGGCAGCATCGAACAAAACCTTCATCGAGCTAGATTCAATAAAGACGGCACGAGAATAGCCGCTGGCGCGGGAGACAGAACCACAGTCGTGTGGGACGTTCACACACGAAAAATACTGCACAAACTGCAGGGTCATATTGGATCAGTAAATGACGTGTGCTTTAGTATAGACGGCACCCTGTGTACTGGGAGCTCAGATCGGACGGTGATATTGTATGAGCTTGCTTGAGCTCGCCTCCGGCGGGGCCACTCCGTGGAGGCTTGTTCTGCTTCGCAGAAGGTTGACGGCGAGCCTCTTCTGCTTCGCAGAAGATAAGGCCTCAATGGAGTGGCCGCCGGAGGCATGGATGCTGGACAGCTATGCCAAATGTATATTATTAATGTATATAATTGTGATGATTTTCTATCATAGAGGTTACTACTTCCGCAATCGTTGGGCATACTCTAGTAGACTTTCAATGACGCCCTCAAACGTCTCTTTGTCCTTCAATGCACCCTCTCTCCGCTGGGCCCACTGCTCGTAAATGCTGTTAGCACCTTCAATGGCAGCCTTGAGTCCTTTGACGTGGTTTTGTAATTCCGATTCCTCCATGCCTTCCAATGCTTCGGTGCTGACAATTGACAGCTGATGCCACTTGCCTGTTTTGGCTTCAGTATCGCTCATGAGTTGTTGCAGTTTGTCGTCAGTCTTGCCTCCATCATCGGCAGCCTTTTGAGGACCCTTATCAGACCCCGTTGTTGTAGGAAGTATCAGTCGCTTTGAATTCTTTTTGGGCAATATTTCGTCCAGATCTAACGGCACCCCCAGAGATACTAAGAACAGTCGCCTTATCGATGATCTCTTCCAATCTATAGGGTTGCCAGGCCGCGATATTATGGCAAGTTGGTTCCAGAGTGAGAGCGACCTCTCTGAAAAGTATGACATGCTAGTGGATGGAGGCGAAGATGATGCCGAGGGAGACGACGTGGATGAAGGTGTTTCAGGGCGGGAGGACCCAACAGCTGAGTTCAGTTTAGTGGGAGACTCTGCTGCGTGTGGGTTGAGGATAGAGAGAACGGCGCTCTGAACTTGCACCGAGTTGCCAAAGTCGTTTTCCGAGAGGCATTTGATTTGAGGAGGAGCAGCAGCAGCAGCTGGTGGTGCTAAATCTGTTTGGAGTGGCTCGAGGGATCGCGAGCGGGAATTCACATCAACTGGTGGTTGTAGTGGTGGTGGGACATTGAAAGTTTCAGCTTCTTGGAACTCTTCAAAGTCATCAAAGTCTCCAAAGTCATCATCGTCGTCATTATTCTCGTTCTCAACATTGTCGTTTTCAATATCGTCGTTTTGAACATTGTCTTCATTCGCATTGCTAAAGTTGTCATTGATATTCTCCTCATAGGTATTAGCATCATTGTTGCTTTCATCGTTGTCTTCATCGTTGTCTTTATCGCTGTCTTCATCGTTGTTTTCATCGTTGTTTTCATCGTTATTGTCGTGTTCTCCAAGTTCAACAGAGCTTTCATCTTTTCGACTGTCGTCTGGTTTCTCTAAAGATTCATTATCGTCTTCTTGGTCATCATAATGATCTCCTTCCTCTAGCATTTCATTTGCATTCCCTTCTTCTAATATTGTAGTTTTGCTTCCTTCCCCTGTCTTGTCTTCATCACCAGTCAGGCCAACGGCCTCACTTTGCTCACTCATGTTCTGTATCTTCAAACGTGATTCTAGCTCCAACAGTTGTAAATGTTTATTTATGCCGCCAGTTCCATATAGTTCGCTACTTCTTTTTAATGCTGCCACTTCACGTGTGATTTGGCTTGGCTCTAGAATCTTCGTGGCAAAACAGTATGTACTAACAGTTGTTCTTTATCTACAAATCAACACATAACAAAGCTCAAACTTGTCAAAACACTAAACTAATTTGTGATCTTTTTCAATATTCAAGGTGGTGTTGAACACACCCCACGAGTAAACGCGCCCTCGCTGTACCCACTTCCAGGTCCCAAAAGCCCGAAAGCACCCTAAAAGCACTGTATTTTGGCTTACCCACCAACCTGATCTGAACACACCCCACGAGTAATCGCGTACTGGGTAGTACCCACTTCCAGGTGTCAAGTGTATCCTAAAAGCACCGTATTTTGGTTACCCACCAACCTAAGTTAACCTACCCGGCTATACTCCCCACTCTGTAAAGCTTAACTGGCAAAACCAACAAAACTTCCCCATGCTTATTTTTTATCAAACCAGAAGTTCACACCACCGCCCTAACTAAAGTTTCGAAACAATTGCAATTGCGAAAAAGGTCGGTGGATAACGGCTGAGGGATTTTCAAGGTCTGCAACTTCATAGCTCCGATTTATTTAAATTTGCAACCGTTTTGCTGAATAAAACTTGTTGCTATTGTGCGATTACAACTTGTTGTTAGTCGTTTGTTGAAGAAGAAAGCTACGAAGAGAAAGAAAAGTGTCAAGAGACTTTGATTAAAAGAGATAACACAATATGGCTGGATTGTACTCCATGTCCACTGTAAGTAGTCATTCGATGCGATTAGAAAATGGCTTGAAAGTGAATGCGAAAGATTATTTTTGCTCCACGTCGAGTCTTTCTTTTCATCTTCATCATCTAACTAGGCGGACAATACGAGGATATGCGTCGTCATGTAAGACAAACATTTTATGATCCTTGAGATATCGTTGGACATAAACTAACACAGGGTTGGCCTTCCTGCTAGAGGAAAGAGTCTGATTGCACAAAAGAGTAAGTGATCTAAAAGACACTGTTGGACTAGTTCTTGTCGCATCAAAGGGTATAGCTAGAAATAAAACCTCTTCTCTGTCTCCGAGGTTCGGGGTGAGAACCCGACATGTGCCGAGTCGCGTGGGAGGATGGAGTTCAAAGGCGAAGGGCACAGCTCTTTGGGCGGGCAGTTTTGGGCATTGCATCTTTATTTCTGAAAATGAATTAATTATATTGGTTACGCAGGAATGTCTGAAGAGCCTTTACCTTACGCTGTACTCTCACTGGCAAAGCTGTCGCGTGCTCAGGTTGGCGTTTTCATGCACGATTCAAGCGGGGGAGCATGAGGAAGGAGAAATTAAAGTTGAGGTGATTGGACAGATTGTGATGATGTGATATGGTTGGGCTCATTTCAACCCTGGACCAGCATTGGTTATGTGGGGCACTTGGAAGTGTTATGAAACCTTTTTTGAGATCTCTAAAAACAATGCCCGATGTTTTTTTTAACGTCCTCTGAATTCTGCGCAGCAGAACCGACCCTCCCCGGGTAGGGGGCCTCGCCGGTGGCGAGCGTAGTTCCCTTTCTAACAAGTCGTCCGATACCTATCGTGGCTCTCTATCAACGCCAAATGTTTCAACGTAGGGTCATACCGACGTATTGAAACTGCTCAACCTACTGCTGAGTTTTTCGACTCTCACAACGCAGAAGGCGAGAGGCTGCGACGAAAAGCTGCCCTTGAAGCCATCCAGGATATGATGAACTGGTTCGAAGAAGAAAACGGAGTGGTTGGTATTCTCGATGCTACAAACTCAACCAAAGAACGACGACGATGGATCCGAGAAATCATGATTTCGCACGGCATAGAGCCCATGTTCGTCGAAAGCTGGTGCGACGACCAAGACCTCATCAAGCACAATATAATGGACGTCAAGACTACCAGCCCCGACTACGTTGGCCAGGATCCTGAAGTGGCCGCTCGCGACTTTGTCGAAAGAATTAAAAAATACGAAGAGGTGTACGAGACCATTAACACCGAATCAATCACCTATGTGAAGATCATCAACGTCAACGCCCAAGTTATCATCAATCGCATACAATCTTACATTCAGTCACGAATTGTATACTATCTGATGAACTTGCATATAAAGAGACGGTACATTTGGCTGTCACGGCACGGCGAGTCAGAGTTCAATTTAAGTGGACAGCTGGGCGGAGACTCCAACTTATCTCCGCGAGGACAGCTTTATGCTCAAAAACTACCCCAGATGGTAAAGGAAGCCGTAGGAGATAATCCACTTACCGTTTGGACTTCTACTCTGAAGAGAACGCAGCAAACAGCCCGTTTCCTGCCCTACAAAAAGCTACAGTGGAAGGCTCTAGACGAGCTGGACGCCGGCGTCTGCGATGCAATGACCTATGAGGAAATCGAAAAGGACTATCCGGACGATTTTGTGGCCCGGGATGCCAACAAGTTTGAGTACAGGTATCGTGGAGGCGAGTCGTACCGCGATGTGGTCACTCGGCTCGAACCTGTTATTATGGAGCTTGAGCGTCAAGAAAACATCATGATTGTTACTCATCAGGCGGTACTGAGGTGTATATACGCTTATTTCATGAACGTTCCGCAGGACAGAAGCCCGTGGATGGAAGTTCCGCTGCATACTCTGATCAGGCTAGAACCCCGAACTTATTCCACAGTGGAAACAAGAATGCCGGCAAACATTCCGGCGGTGTCTACGTATCGAGAGAAGGGTCAGACTACACTGGGCAAGAAGGCAGAGTGAGGCGTAGCTGGCATAAATTAAAGGTGATAATAGGAAGAGAAATACATGCATATGTAGTATAACGAGCTTGCACGGTACTTTTTGGTACTTGTTTGAGCACTTCTTTTGACTGTGTAAATTGGTTCCGTGCTTACTCTGACGATCCTAGTGAGTCCGACGAGATGTGATACCGCCTATATGAACTTATCCCTTTGTTCAAATTAAAACAATAATAATATAATACATGATGCGTAGTACAGCGGTTTATACAGTTTTTTTGCGGAGCTATACTGTCTGACAGTATAGCATTAAGGGAGACACGCAACTCTTTTCACTTTCCTTGTAACGATCTCGACGTTCCCGCGGAGCGGGACCAACCTCCACGGAGTGGCCTCGCCGGAGGCGAATGCCACAGTTCTAACAGTAAATTGGCAGTTTGAATCACCTACTGCGCAATAACAGTCGAGTCTTCAGGTTTATAGACCAGCCTATACGACATGGATGAAATGTACAGTGAACTGTTGGGCTCTTTTCGTAATATAAACATGGAGCTGAACGCATACAGATTCTTAGCTCTTTCCTTCCCTATTTTGACCTTCCCCGAGGTGTTCAGCACCATATTTATCATTTGTTCGTTCCCATTAGGCAGGGGATGCACGTCGAACCCTGTGACTTCATGCTGAGTGTCCGGCATGGTTGCGTACATGTGAAGAAAGGCATCCCGTCCAGCAAGCGGGGTACCGTTCCATATTATAGCAGTCTCTGTAGTGAAGAAGTTGCCAAGATTCTGCCGATAGTTGTCTAATGCCTTGAAGAATTGAGGGTGGAAGTTTTGAGACTCTAGTTAGAAAAAAGTCGATGGCACGTTGGGGGCTCCGTTGAGGGCAACTGTTATTGGATCCGTGGCACTCAGCTTACCTCTCGCAGTAACATCTACTATCGGCAGTTTATTCTTGTTAGCAAATGCTCAAGTTATTTTATCCAACTATTCACACTTACACTCATATTGAAAAATTAGATGGGATGAACCGGTGGTATGTGAAATTAATGAAATACAGCTTTTACTCAACACACCTAAATGAGGTCTCTCAACGGCGAGATGGAATCCAAGATATGGACGCACTGTGTCAGCTCGCCTTCGGCGGGACACCTCCCGGCGAGGATAGTCCCGCTTCGTGGGAACTGTGAAATGTGGAATTTCAGTTTCGCCTATAATGTTGGGTTGTTATTTTGTCTCACGACACCAGACATCGTACTCCATAGTTGCCCCTGCCCCTATCGCGAATAGATAAGGATATTGACTGCAGTCCTGCACGGTAGCATCACTACGCACTGTATATCTCCAAACATGGCTGGAGTCCACTAGAGAATTGGGGTATCCGTGACGTTGTTCCGGTGCAGAGTGGAGCTCAGAGTTTATGTTGATCTACCACACAGGCTAATAGGAGCTATTGTCCTCAATTTAATGGGCCATGGTCAGGGGAAAGTTTTAGCTACAACAACAGATGTCATAGGTATACATGTTGAATGGTTTACACGAGGTTTAATGTTGTAATGTCTACATGTTGTAGTGTCTGCATGTTGGATGGTCTGTGTCTACATGCTGAGTGGACTATATCCACTTGTTGAATGGGCTAATTATTATATGCTCTACATTTTGGATGGAGTGCATGTTGGCTGGTCTACACGTTGACTTCAGGTCTGGATGACATATGGACTAACGTTACAGTTCAAATGGTATGGCATGGTCTCCATATTTGACCATCAAGTGAGGTACGACTTCATCACTAATCTTCCTTGATCTAAAGTGAGGAAGAGCATCTTCACGTCGCGAGTATCAGCACTACCACATATTTCATCTCCAGTATCATGCACAGATGCACTCTTTGGATTTAATATCTAAGCACATGACAGATAATTATCTGCCTTTCCGAACCATATTGCTGCCACAATGATGGCGCGAAAGGCCAGTTAGCACACAGTTGTGTCCAGATCCAGACCGCGCCATCCGCTTAAGCTTTGCCGAGTCATCGTGACTTTTTTGGTCAGCAACCCTGCTTGCTGTATTATTGTGGCCGCAGGTATATACTGCGTCTAAGGAAATGCCTAACGTAAGACAGAAATGCGACATCCAAAGTTATACGAAATTGCATCAAGTAAGTATACGCAGCAGAGATGAGCGGAGAAAGCCGCTGCTGCACCGAGGAAAGTGCCTTCAACAGGACTGATTACGCGTTACAGGTGATAGTAGCATAGCAGGAAAGAGGAGCATCGAACAGTGATGCACATAATCTCGAAGAAAATCAGGCACTAGATGTAATATATTCTCTGCGAAGCAGAGCTACGGGGTCTGGGGCTGGCCCCAGCGGCTGCTCAGTTTGCCTGAGTCAGTCGTCACACTTACATTTCATTTCAGGTCTAGGCTGCGACGGAGAGCGATGGACTACGGTGAAGTACCCAGCTAAAAGACCACCAGAAAGAGAAATAAATGAGGGGAGAAAAGTGGAGAGATTCGGAAAGGAGAGCAGTGATTGGGAGGGGAAAGAGTAAAATCGATCTATCAGAGGATGTGTCACTTCTTACAGAAAAGCAAAAAAAATAAAATGGCTAGTCGTGCCATGTGATGGTATACAGGGGAAAAGATGCCGCCCAGGACACGAGCTAGCAAGTAACGATGGTGTGAAACCCGTTAAAGTCATCTGTGAATTACGGTGTGAGCCGCCTCTCCAGTGCTGAGTGGTAGGTCTTTGGTTTCTTTCTGGTAGTGGATCTGAGAAGACGGCTAGATCTACCAATCAGCAACGCAATGCAAGCATACCTAATCGCGGGCCAATCTCGCGACAATCAGCACTCTGTGGCGTGTGATTGGTGGAGTCCGCATATTTGTGCATGATTATGCGAGGCAATCGCATGGTCACAGTGAGAGGAAAACAGAGAAGGGGAAGGAGCAAGATAGGGGAGGGTAGAGGGCTGCCTATGAAGCCAACGCACTCGCACACGAGAGTCTACGGTGGCTTCATGAACACAGATGGTTACTGGCGCTTTCTCAACTCCAGAAACTACGCTTCCTTGCTGGGCTCTCCTCGGGTACTGTATAGTGACCCTGCAATGGGGTTGCAATCAAAGGTGCGTCTGATCTGCAGATCTCATGCATCATGACGTTAAATACGTTATGCCTCAGGCTAACTAACCCCTGACTTCTGTGTTACAGTGGGAAGGGACAGATTCTGAGAAGAGAGATAAACACGCGAGGAGAGCAATTGCGGGGAACAATAGAAAGGAGAAGAAGTACTGAGACGTACAAAGTGCAAGCTGGCAATATACAACAGACGGAAGGAGCACATTTTTAAAAGGTTCACCAAGCATTTTTTGCGAGACACCGCCCTTCTATTTGGACGTCGCCTTTTAAACTTAGTTTTCTTTCTCTGAATACATTGTATGTTGAGTTTTTCGCCTATCTCCAGGCTACAGTCATACAATCGGTGCGGAGTCACACGCGGCAGTCTCTTGGCTTCTTGTTTTGTCCATCCAATCACTACTGCCACAGATCCCTCGGATTTCCTCGACACATCCTGCGAGCTGACTTCATTCACTCTTTGACATCTCGCACCGCCTTTTTCGAGACGTTGCATAGGTTTTGGGTGATCTCTGCCTGGGAGTTTATATATATATATAAGGCCCATCGTCGGGGAGCATTTAGACAAATCAAAAGCTCGCATTGGTGCTGAGAGTCGCAGAGAGAGGATATCCATAACACAACGACAGCTTGTTACGCTTGTTTGAACGCTTTTTTGCAGCTGGCTAACTGACTTGTGGTAGAGGACCCGTGCGAACTGTTTCATTTACGAACTGAGTAGTAGAGTTCTCCTTTCCCTATTTTTTTTTGCCTTTGACCATAGTCGACCAGAAACTTTTTTTTTAATCTCCCTCGAGAACCCGACGTATCTGTCGCCACTGTATTGCCACTGTGTTTTGTTTCTACATCGGTGCAGAATATTATCAGCTGGCTGGCAGTGTTATCAGAAATATTATTTGCGTACGCTTAGCATTGCTGAAGGTCGCAACCGCAAGACGACGCCGAAGAAGACCAGTCTTGACAGGCGCATACAGTCCGCGCCTGCCGCATTTTCTTTTGGGGTTTTTGGGTTGTTGTTTTATTTGGCCCTCGAGTGAGTTATCGAGTTATCGACGAAGCATCTTACCAACCCCTTCGCTCGCTCTCTTGTCATCTCTCGTCGGGCTTCGTCGGGCTTCTTCGCCGCCCACTTTACCTTTTCCCCACTTTAACGTCGCTCCCACTGAGATCGACCGAAGCCTCACTGATCCAACTGATAAGCTATAGTTTAACTCCGGTAATAGGAGCGACATTTCGGAGAGCGGGGAAAAAAACACCACATATTGCAGCAGAATTAGGAATTCGCTTCTGCTCAACCCTCGAGAGAAACATTGCCGAAAAGACCTAGAGAGTTTCCACCTCGTGCGTCGCAGGCATTTTTTTTCTGTTTCTTCCCAGACCTGTGCTTCTCCCTTTTTATCGTTCAGGTACTTGCATTTTTGAGCCGAGATGAACGAATTTCGACATACGGCAGCTCCAGGTCCACCACCTGCAAACATGACAGCCAGTGCTGCTGCATTAGCATCGCCATCGATGTCGAGGACTCAGCCCGCTAATGTCTCCCCGGTCAAGCCGAAACTCAAATCAGCATCGTCTTCCTCCAAACACTCTGTCTCTGAACCTTCGTATCCGGTCAGATTCCCGGTCCACCCAATGCCTAGTAATGTCGATATTCCTGCATCGCAGCAAAGTTTGATCCCGAAACGGCAGGACATTGTGCTGAAAAAATACGCCACGAGCGTCGACGAGCGCAATTTCCTGACTGTCTACGAGTACATGGTCAACGGCCAGTGGGTTATCTGGGACTACTACACTGGCTATGTGCATTTGACAGGGCTCTGGAAGGCCATTGGCCACTCCAAGGCCGATATTGTGAAGCTGGTGGACAACTCACCTGACTTGGAGCCCGTTATAAGACGAGTTCGAGGTGGCTTTCTCAAAATTCAGGGCACCTGGGTCCCATTTGAGGTCGCACGAGCCCTCGCCTCGCGAACCTGCTACTTTATCAGGTTTGCTCTGATCCCCATTTTTGGCGAGTCATTCCCAAGTTCGTGTCTGCAACCACATGAGCCCGGATTTGGACAGCTTCAGCTGACTCTTGTGGATCCTAAACGGAGAAAAAAGAGACCTTCTGTTAGTGATGCGAACCGACCCTCATCAAACAATGCAATGGTCCACGATTCGTTGAGAAAGAGGCGGAAGTCCGAGGTATCATCCCCAAGATCGTTTCCTGGAACTCTGCCGTTGGCCCCCGGTTACTCAGGGGCAGCTTCAGCTTCAACTTCGGGTTCCACTTCTGCCTCGACGTCCACCGTTGGTACCCCACAGTTTAATTTCTATGGGTCCTCCACCACAATCCCCATCCCACAGCCCAGGCATCCTTCTATTGCCAGCACATTGCTGAATTCACCGCCCCGTAGAACAGGCTACCACAGGGCCTCGAGATCTTTAGGTGGTGGCGGCAGTGACTCTGGGATATTTGACCGTATTCACTCTAATGCTTCTCCCCGGTACTTTGACGTACCCGGGTCTAGAAGGGACACCGTGGGCTCTATTTCGTCTTCGCGTTCAGACGGCCAGTCGTACGAGTGGACTGTGCTCTCGTCTTCGTCTGAAGACGAAGAACCTTTGGACGGTTATGCCATTGATTCTCGCAGACGACGATTGTCGTACCCTCCACCGATGCCTGGTAAGATTGTGTTACCGGATGAGGTGAGCTTGGTACAGTCCCCTGACGAGTTTCTTCAGGTTTTACAGGCCACTCGGTCATTACAGCAGCTTTCTGCTGGTCATTCGGGCCGTGGCTGGACTACTTTTGGAGGTAAATTAGGTGGTGGATTCGAGTGTGGTGGCAAAGTGTGGCAGTGGGATGGTAAGAAAGAGCTCAGCGTTGTTGGGCTGTCGCCCTCTCCTCCTTCGGTGAGTCCTCCTACTCTTTCTACTGCACATTTTTCTACCTCTACTTCGCCCGAAGGCCAGTTTAGTGGGCCGTCCAATAAGGACCATGTGGCAACGAGCCGAGGTGTCATGGATATCAATGGGCTTTTATCGTGACATTGCACTAAACCCGGGGGTATTATGGATATGATACCAATGGGGCTTTTTCATTATCATGACGATTGTTGATGTTGACGTTATAATAAGGCTGAAATTTGCCTTGTCAGGTCTTGGGCAGGCATTTTAGTTGTATTGTACTCCCTTGGTCTGTTCTCTTTTCTTTTCATCTTGAACCCGATTTTTATATTGGAACTTTCTTTTACGATATTTTTTCTTTACGACTTGATACGATCTGGGTGGTTATCTCATTTTTTTTCTCTTTTTCTCCTGTTCTTTTATTCCTATTTCTATTATATACGAGGCATTTAGCGCTTGAGCGTGTGTTATGACGGAGTTGCCATGCTTTTTTCTCTTGGGGTTTTATACGGGTTGTATGGTTTTTGTGATTTGATCGCCAGTCTACTAGTTATTTTATATACATTATACTCTACTCCGATATAGCAGGCATTCTCCTAGTGTACTGTACTGACGTAGGCATCTCACAAAAGACTGTTATGGCACCTACGAAGCACGATCAACGGAGGGACCGCCGAAGGCATTTGGAAACGTCTTGTGCCCTTTAAACTTCACTTGGGCTGTCCCTTCTCACTGTCTGTCTTTTTTTGCCTCTGCAGTAATTTGCTCCATCGAATCAGAATCAAGATGTTGTTCGAAAACTGGATCCTTCAAGATTCGCAGAACAGCTTGAGCCAGCTTCTCATCCACTCCGCTCAAGCCTATCTTCTTCAAATTCAGCACACCATCGTCACCCAATGGAGGGGTATCAAGATTAGCAGCAAAATCCAAACCTTCATACCCAAACAGCTTGGCATCAATACCCACAGCGCCTATCGAGTACTTGGACAGCGAAGACAGAAATATCTGCACAACCTCGGGGTCAGTGTCGTATAGCTTGAACATCCTCCGGTGCGTTATTCGTTCAAAATTTTGCTTTGACTTGGCGTGGGCAAAGGGAGATCTGATCACTGTCCATCGCTCAGTCCTTCTCGGCATGAACGAAGGACCCACTACTGGGATCCTTAGATAAAATGCTACTCGCAATGCAAAGTCGACAAAAAAATCCAACTGACTGTGTTCATATGCCCGAAAGTTTACCTCGGCCACTTTAATACCGCGAGTCTTCTGATGTTTTATGGGCGCATATCTGTTCAACTCCACATTGATGGGACTGGGCCGGCCAGTAGCCTCGAGTACTTGAGTCGACGATTGAACGAATCGTCCTTCCTTTGGATACAAATGTTCACTACTGTAGTCTTTAACGTCATTCACGTATTTTTTGGAGTCTGAACTAGTCGTAGAAGAAAATCTAATGGCTGTTAGAACAGACGACCTGTGTGCTTGTACTCTTAGCAGTCTGCCGGAGCCCCCCAGGCTCCGTATGCTTTGCATCTTTTTACGGAATTAATTGTATATATATGTTTGGGTCTCGAGGTTGAAAATGTGAGAAAACTCCATGAAAAATCGCGGGTGAGAATATTATGTCATCACCGGAACCAACATGAAAAATCGGAGAGTAATTCAGAATTCCTATCAATATTGAAACACCAGAGGATATAAGAGAAATATATTGCAAATAAAGGTCCTATACTATCCTCTCTACTATACTTCTGGAGATAATAGACGTAGATGACTAAGGAAAGTCTGGTCACTGAGAGTATAATACAATTAAATGGCAAAGAAAAGTCCTATTACTGGGAAATACATTGGACAACCTTCTATAAAGCCTCAACATACGAGGAAGATTATACGTAAACACCACGAGCTGCTGAAGCAGGAAGCTAGCTTAAAGAGTCGACTAAGCTCTGGTAATGCGTTAGAAAATGCCCATGTAAATGAAAAACTGCGAGAAATCAAAAGTCAAATAGACAATAATGGTGGTATTGGGACGTACCAACTTGCATCGATTGCAGGCCAAGACCTGAAAAGAGGAGGAGACTCTTCGAAAGTCCTTATGGCCTGGATCAATAATAGCTCTGCAGTCGCAGTCATCCAAGATAGCGATAAACCAGGCGTTTCCTGCGAAGCAGAACCAAGCCTCCCCAGTAGGGGCCGCCAAAGGCAACTCAACACTTCCGTCGTCGAAGAAACTCACAACGCGGTACTACCTCTTCCTCCTTCACCAAGCTTTCTTGAGGTTGGATGCCTATCAGTACAGAATGCTTGTTCAAAATCAGGTGTATTTAGCTACATTGAGCGCATAGACCTGAACTCACAGCACCCTCAGATCAAACAGCAGGACTTCATGTCTCGCCCACTTCCCAGGGCAGATGAGGAGTTATTTGATGTCATATCGCTTTCTTTAGTAGTGAACTACGTTCCTGATGCTGCACAAAGAGGAGCTATGCTGCTAAGAACTAGTGCTTTCCTTCGAAATAACGGTCTACTGTTCCTCGTTCTACCTTCTCCGTGCATCTTGAACTCTCGCTATTTCAACGACCGCCTTTTACAGGACATTATGACTTCTCTTGGATACGTAATGGAACGAACTAAAGTAGCAAAGAAAATATTTTACTGGCTGTTCCGGAAAGTCAGCCAGCCTGGGCCGAAGAAGTTTCCGAAGAAACTTGTCAATGATGGTAAAGTCCGGAATAATTTCACCATTGTGTTAGAGTGAAAGAAAAAAAGATTAGCCGGATTAACGAATACAAATGTTCGAAGTATCCAACGGAAAAAAGAAGAGAGCAACTTTTTAATTTTGTTTCTCTGTTCACAGTTTTTTCTGTGACTTATAAGCATGGCCAACTTTTGCCGGGCAGCGGGCCTCGCAGGAGGCGATATGGTATACTATCGTGACGTTGTTAGTACCTCTGGAGGGACAATGCTATATGCTGTTCCCACAATGGCCATAATAGAGAAAACAACAAGCAAGATGTAATCAACAACCAGCTCGAACTTTGAGATCTCGCCGTCAAAGATCCTGAGATAAAACAGCAAGGGAAGGATAAGACACACGGTAATACACAGCAAAGATCCCACAAAAGAGATAATGCGGTCAAATTCTGGGAACGCCATAGCCATGCCCACAAAGCAGAAGATCACAAAGGCCCTGACTGTGCCAACTAGGAAAGTTTTCAGAAGCGAAGGTGTCATTTTGTCGACCCCCATCCACACGTCCAGAGTGCTCACAATTGGCCGAGCATTGAGAGGGGTCTTGGCGAGGGGAATTATGGCAATCAGCACTGTGAGCAAGTAGTTGATCCCGTCAGGGTACCCATTGGTGAGTAAGAGATTCTTGGTGACCTCATCCTGAACTTTTCCCCCGAACATTAAGAACCCAATCACACACATGGAAAAATCTACCAGAAACGTAATCTGGTAGATAGTAATTAGCGACCTGCCGTATTTCTTAGGGTGCCTCATGTCGCGATAGATGTTTGGGAACACAGCGTGTCCGCCCCAGGGTGCCATAAAAATACCCACCGACAGCGGAACAGCAGACCAGCTCTGCGGCAGTAACCATGTCTGCATCGGTTCAAGCAGAGACCCCGGTGAATTCGTTTTGTAGAAACCGCAAAAGACGAAAATTATCACGATACCCATGGTGCTCAGGATACCAAACACCGACGAAACACTGAGGATTCTCAGGGGCAAGAAGGACGGCGGGGTCAGAACAAGAAATGCAAATATTTTGTACTCGGTTTTGGAAAACCGAGGATATAGCGTGTTGAGCGAATCAGCAAACAGCACTATAAGCGACACCCCTGCGCCGAGAAGTTCCATCATGAACAGAAGCGATACTAAGACTCTGCCTCGGTGGCCATACGCTGTGTAGGCGACGTCTGCATAGGTGACAATAGTACTGTCCTTGTCGAGGCACTTTGCAAGTAGTTTGGCAGAGTAAAAGGTGGAGAGTGCTGCTACTACCATGATCAGGGTCCCAATGAGCCATCCAGCGTATTTGAAACCCAAAGGAAGTGACAGCAGACCCACACCAATGAGAACATTGACAGAATTGAAAACAGTCTGCTGAGCAGTTGACTGACCTGCTACCTCTGTGATAATGGTGCCATCTTCGGTCTCGACTTTTCGCACGATCACCGGATCAGCTTCGGTCCCTGAACTAATTGCTTCGGTCTCTTGCAAGATCAAGACTCCTTTGACCGGCGCAGAAGTGTAGCTCGACTTGCGACGTGAACGGGCCGCGTATTTGAAACCCGCATCTTCGTCAAGAAGACTACTGGTTTCGCTATGCTGAGCAGACTCGTCAATGAGCGACGCTTCATCATCGATTGCTGAGTCTGTGGGCCAATAGCTTTGTCGCGTGTTTGGGCTATCTCCGTCCAAGAAGAACGAACGAGCCCTGCTCAATTCGTGCGGAGCCTCAATTGCCAGAAATGACTGGGCTCGCGAATACGACGAAGCAAAATGCTCTATGGAGTTGACTGCTGTTTTACGCGTCGCCGTACCGTGATGGTTTCTCCGACTGGGCGATCCTACGACCGCCGAGCTGAGAGTATTGTACGACTCATTTCTGTTTTCCATTTTGTAGGGTGTGTGAAAATCCAGCCTGTGTACGTACGTGTCTCTTGTCGGGGTTATAACAATATTAGTTTGTCAACCCACGCTATAAATTATATGCTATACGACTGAGAGCGCAGAGAGCTCGGGAATTTGATTGGCCAATCGTTCTTTCGGATCAGAAGCTATCTTATCTTTCCAGTTTTTGTGCGTGTAAACTACACTTATCTTATCTTTTTCGGCAGGGCCTTTTAGGGGTGGTTATGTGTGTGGTGCGGCGGTATTAACTATACATGTCGATATGCTATAGTAAGATACTTGGCAATTGAGTACAAATAGGCGGGCGGTTACGTGGAGTGCAGAGGTATTTGGGCCGTATTATGCAGTTTATCCGGTGTTGGATAAAAGAGGGTTATTTTAGAGGAGTTTGTGGTCGAGCATTGCGCTTCTGGGGCCAGCCCCAGACCCCGTTGCTCTGCTTCGCAGAGATATTGAATCTTATTCAGACTCTAAATGTACCTGGTTCTCAGTTCTCTTATGAATATCAGGGACGAAAAGTCTAGATAACATAGAAATTTAATACCTTGGTAAGTGGGTACATGTATTTAGAGTGATGAATGAATCAGACAGGCCCTACCGGTATTTACTTTATTCATCGTGTTATAGAAATCTATATTGAGATTGCAGATGTATCTTTAAGACACCTTCGACATTGTAATAATTATAGATCCATGCGTTAAAAGGGTTAAAGCTCAATGAGAGACTGTACTTTTCCTATAACTATGCTCCGAATTCTCAAGTTAAAATTGAATACCACGCACGGTTACTACTTAGCTAAATTGAAAGGTTTAAGAATTTTAGTTTTAATAGTTTTTAATAGTAAGAAGTCTGCTGGACTGTACTTTTTTATAAGCCAATTTTTTTAAAAATTCTGTTATACCGCTACCTCAAGAACGTTCAATATTAAGAACTTCACGCATGAAGCATATATTTTATAGACTCTATATCTCTGCCGGTTACCAAGATGTCCAGCGCAGGTTGAGACTCATTCAAACGTCAATATGTTCATCTCTGCGAAGCAGAGCTACGGGGTCTGGGGCTGGCCCCAGCAGCCCTCCAGTTTGAATTCATTTCAAACTTGGAAACCTAGCTCATTATACCTGTTGGCCCTAAGTTCAAAACGTTTACATTGAGTGCTATCGATGACCCCAAAATCCTTTCCCGTAATTTATACACAACTCTGCGCCCTTGTCTACCGGCTTGTCTAAGGTAAAGATGCCAATCTTTAGCACCCCGCCTACCTGGCGTACGTCAAACTTCACGTTCGGCCGCTCCTGTATACCTCTATAGTCGTTTATCATCCTTGCCTCTGTACCAAACGTCTGAGCATCTATGGCGACCCCGCAGCTCCTTTCCAGGACAAGATCGTAGTCTGACGTTTCGTCAGACTCTTCGTCAGTGTGTACATAGCCGAGGTAATCGATTACATGCCAGTTTGGAGCCAACTTTCGAGCAGCAAACAAACCATATTGCCCGTGTGCTGGATGCTTAGTATTATTTATTGACTTTATTTTAACTAGCTTACAAACTGGTTGTGCCGTTTCACGGGCGTTTCGTGAATTCAATCCTATAGCCTTGAGCTGATCGTCAGTTAATTTTTTAGAGTATAAGTTATTGGTCACATATTTGACGTGATCGGGCCAATTGGTGGGCTTTATCTCTTTCATTAGACGTACTTCACATGAGGTGAATATCTAAGTTTTTTAGCAAGATTTCGTGATAACTATTATCGATTATCCGTGGGGCATCACTTGAGTGTGTGGGGCAATCTCATAGGACTGGGGGGCTACACATAAGAGGCATCAAACGACTACGGACAATGTTAGGGACAATGTTAAGGACAATGCTACCTTGGGACTTATAATGATTAGTTTATGAATTGTGTCATCTCCCGGTGCACAATCCAATTCACCTGGATGTGAAATACAAGGTGTATATACGATAGTTTGAGCATGCCTATGCAACAATATCCAATCATGGTCATCACCTTTTCCGTTACTCAGGATTTGATGGTTAACCCGTCAATTTTTTAGACTATCTCTATGTCTTACCCCACCAACATATCTCGTCAGAGATGCTTGAATCACGCTTGGTTCACCGTTGTCACGTTGGCCAACCTGGAGTTGGCCAATCTCGACCGTTGTTGTATCTGATCAACCCGCCGGATCGCATCATGTATATCCATAAATGATGCCATCTCTTGCTGCCAGGCATAGTCGGATAGTGGAAGGAAATGCAGCTTTTCCTTTAAGGTTACGAGCACAATGATATGCTTGTATGGTGCGAGCAGCTTGGCAACAGGATGGATACGCCGGCCCTCTCTATATAAATTGTGGTCAATTTACATAGGCCAGAGCACATTCAAAGCACTCTCTCGCTTCAACTTTCTGATAATATGAGCTTTTTCAAAGGAAAAGCCCAAGAGACGGTGACTTCGGTCGTTGAGCTCGACAGCGAGACTTCTTCGATTGTAAGCACCCCTCATATATTCCAGGACCCAGAGGTAGCCGAGTATTACCGAAAGGTATACGAAGCTACTCAATATGAGGGAAGACATCTGTTTGACCCAGACTTCCAGTGGACAGAAAATGAGGAGCGGTCCATTGTGAGGAAGACTGAGTTTCGTGTGACCTTTTGGGCATTCTTTATGTTTGTTGCGTTGGACTTTGACAGAGGCAACATGAGTCAAGCCAATTCTGATAACATTCTTGACGATTTGCACCTGACTACCAACGACATGAACTTGGGAAACACGATCAACTTGATATGTTTCTTGAGCGCAGAGCTTCCTTCGCAGCTTATTTCCAAGAAGCTGGGACCGGATGTGTGGATTCCTATTCAGATGATTCTCTGGTCCAGCGTGGGCGTAAGTCAAGCCTTTTTAAGAGGCAAACAAGGATATCTAACCTGCCGAGCCCTGATGGGTTTGCTGGAAGGTGGATTTATCCCTGATGTCTGTCTATGGATGTCTTACTTTTACAAGAAGAGCGAACTCCCCTTGAGAATCAACCTGTTTTATATTGCCAACCCCCTCACGAGCATCATGTCATCTCTACTGGCATTTGCAATCTTTCGTTTAGATGGACATCGAAATTGGGAGGGATGGAGATGGCTCTTCGTCATAGAAGGAGCTTTTACTTTTACAGTTGGTCTTGTATCATTTTTCAGAATGCCCCCTTCACCATACCAAACCAAAACGTGGTTCCGGAGGAAAGGATGGTACACAGAGCGAGAAGAAAAGATTATGCTCAATAGAATCCTGAGAGATGAACCGACAAAGGGCACCATGCACAATAGAGAAGCTCTCAGTCTAAGGGGTCTCGTGAACTCGATCTTAGACTACAATTCCTGGCCAATTTACCTTGTTCGATTTCTCACTGATATAGGGACTGCACCTGTGTCGGTTTACCTCACCTTAACTCTACGGTCTCTTGGATTCAACAAGTTCAACACCAATCTTCTTACCATACCTCCATCGTTTATGACTATTGTCTGGTACCCTATTGTAGGCTGGGCTAGTGAGTACTTTGGCAATCGAAGCTTACTATATGCGATCATTCCGCTTTGGAATATACCATGTCTGCTTGCCTTGCGATTCTGGGGTGGTATATTGAAAGACAAATGGGGCACCTATGCACTGTTGGTTGTGACACTATCTAATCCCAGTTTCATTGGACTTAGTGTATCATGGTGTTCGGCAAATGCCAACTCAGTCAAGGCCAGGACAGTATCTGCCTCGTTGGTGAACATGTTCGGACAGAGTGCAGGGATAATTTCTTCTCAGATATACAGGGCCCACGACGCTCCATTGTACCACCATGGTAACAATGTGCTACTGGGAGTCAGCTTCACTGCTTTGGTCGCTTGCATATTTGCGAAAGTCTATTTGGTGACTGTGAACAAACGCCGAGACAAGATTTGGGCATCAATGACAACGGAAGAGAGGAACCATTATGTGACGACAACGACAGACGAAGGGTCCAAGAGATTAGATTTTAGATTTGTTCACTAGAATAATACAATTTACTCAAGCTGAGTTGAATTTCCGCAAAGCGGAACCACCCGCCACGGAGTGGCCCCGCCGGAGGCGAAAAATGCACCAGCAGAACGACTTCTCTTTTTTTTATATTCTTCTATGGGTGAGATATCTATCATCGTTAAATAAACCTCTAACTTACTTATATTGCTCCTGTACGGCAGCAATGATGTTTCCTACTACCGCAGGCTCATTAAGAGTAGAAGTGTCCCCAATGGTGTCCACCTCACCTGCAACAATCTTCCGTAATATTCGTCGCATGATTTTTCCAGATCGTGTCTTGGGCAGATCATCGACTATCAGAACTGTTTTGGGTGACGCAAAAGGTCCAATCTCCTTTCGCACTTGAAGAATCAACTCCTTCTTCAAATCTGAGCCTCGGGCATAATCAGGCTTGAGAGCCACAAACGCAATGACAGCCTGGCCAGTCAGATCGTCGTGCACACCAACGACAGCAGACTCGGCGACTGAGTGGTGGTCCAGCAATGCGGATTCAATTTCAGCAGTGGAAAGACGGTGTCCAGAAACGTTTACAACGTCGTCGACTCGACCCCGGATGAAATAGAAGCCCTCTTCGTCTCTGGCAGCCCCGTCACCGGTAAAGTACACGCCTTTGTAAGGTCGCAGATACGTGTCCAGGTATCGCTCATGAGCATTCCATACAGTTCGAGCCATTGAGGGCCACGAATTTCGGATAGCAAGCACACCTTCAACGTTGTTGCCCTTGAGTTCTTCTCCGGTAACAGGATCGATAATCATCAAGTCAATTCCAAAGAACGGTAGTGAAGCACTACCAGGCTTCATTGGCATGACACCTGCCATGGGGGCAATAATGTGGGATCCGGTCTCTGTCTGCCAGTACGTGTCAGCAATGTGGCACTCGTTCTTGCCAATGTATTCGTCATACCACTCCCAGATTTCTGGAGCAATTGGTTCGCCGACAGAGCCGAGAGTTCGCAGGGACGACAAGTCGTGTCCCTCGATGAACTTCTCACCTGCTCGCTTGAGCAGTCGCAAAGCAGTAGGTGCGACGTAAAAGTGGGTTACCTTGTATTTCGCGACAATCTGCCAGTATCTGGAAAAGTCAGGGTAGGCAGGAGTTCCCTCGAAAATGACCGTAGTGGTACCAAGTGCCAGAGGGCCGTAGACTGCGTAACTGTGGCCAGTAATCCAGCCAACGTCACCAGCTGTGAAAAGGATATCGTCCTCGTGGACGTCAAACACGTATTTGGTGGTGGCTGCCGTTCCCAGGAGGTACCCACCAGTGCAGTGGACTACACCCTTGGGAGATCCTGTAGATCCAGACGTGTAGAGCAGGAAAAGAGGGTCTTCAGCGTTGACAGGGACTGGTGCAAAGTAAGGCCGGTGTTTGGCGATCTCCTCGTGCCACCAGTGGTCGCGACCTTGAGTCCAGGGGATTTCTGATCCAGTTCTTTGGAAAACGAGAACGTTCTCTACGCAGGGTGACTGCTTCAGAGCCTCGTCGACAATCTTCTTGGTGAACACGTTCTTGCCTCCTCGCTTACCCTCGTCGGTGGTAACTACCACTTTCGACTGGCAATCGTTGATTCGGTCTCGAAGCGATCCCGAGGAGAAACCGGCGAAAACGACCGAGTGGATCGCTCCGAGTCGAGCAATGGCCAGCAGAGTGATGACAGCTTCGGGAATCATGGGCATGTACACGGCCACAGTATCGCCCTTTTTGACACCAAACGACTGGAGCACGGCTGCCACTCGAGAGACATCTCGGAGAAGCTGGCCGAAGGTAATGATTCGTGAGTCAGACGGCTCGTCGGCCTCGTAGATGATGGCAGCCTTGTTGGGGTTTTTCAGGGCGTGTCTGTCGACGCAATTGTACGAGGCGTTGAGCTTCCCTTCCAGGAACCACGCTACGTCGCCGTGCTCGAATCCGCCGTTCTTGACAGTAGTGAAATCATGATCCCAGGTGAGAAGTTCTCGGGCCAGGTTGCCGAAGAACTTTTCAGGAGTTTCAATCGACTGTCGGTAGAGATCTTTGTAGTGTTCGAGATCTTTGATATGGGGAGTTCCTGGGTGTTTGCTTTGGTTAGAAGAGGGTAGAGAAGAAGATGATGATGGAAAAAAGACGAGAGTTTTCTCAGTTTTTTCCTGCGATTCTTCTTTCAATGATTCATTGGCAAATCACACTTACTCAAAAAACGCCTTAGGAGTTGATCTCGCGTGTGTGTCGTGAGGAGAGTTCACAACTGTCATTGTTCCTGCTATTTCAAGATCAATTGGTCAAGCAGAGTGTGTTGAAAATTTGAAATTTCAATATATCCTCTGAAAGTAGTCCTCTGGGTTAGTGTCGCAATACTACCGTAGTATTTCAGCCGATGATGTGATAGAACTTAAAGTAACATTAAATAGGGCCCCCACATACTGCAACGTACGTACCTGTGTGTGTGGTTCACTCAACAAAGTTAGAAGCGGTTGGAACGGCGGGGGGATAATCGTAGTAATATCTCGCAGTACGGATTATTTCAGTACAGCAGAGCACAGAGTTTACGAAAGTAAGCTGAACGATGGATTGTACTTTGACAGGACACAATACTTGTAGCGCTAGCTTCAAGTAGTCAAATATAGTTGAGTGGAGAATTAAACTTTGAGTAAGCAAAGAGGCGTGGTGTATCGCGGCGTAACCCTGTACTTAAATAGGATTTCATTGAATCCGGGGAAAAGGGGGTTGTCTCCGTTGATCCGAACTCTCAGTAAATACGCGCGCAGTGAATGCTAGGCTCCTTTTCGCGTACGAGGCCTATTGTCGCGGTGCATATAGTTTAAATCAGAGCATCTAGAGTTTGAAATCGGGCATGATATTCCGAGCCGGTTGTCCGGCTCCGCGATGGCTAGACGCGGGGAAACGGAGGAGTAAATTCAAGTAGTTGATATATATCAGCTCGCCTCCGGCGAGGCCACTCCGTGGAGGTTGGTTGCGCTTCGCGCAAGGTGTGAAGTTCAATAGAGAAAATGCAGCTGTAGTTTACTCTCGAGTAAGAAATAGTCTACCAGTTTACCCAAGCATTGGTTGACTCATAAAGCAGCTAAATAACCCACACACTACGTCAATCAAATAGAGAAGATCACGACGACGAAGTAATCCATCGAATAGTGCCTCACCAAGTGAAATTTCATTAGTTGAATAGTTTACTAGGTAGTAACTCACCAGGTGAAAGTAATTCATCAATTAATAGCTCGTCAAGAAGAAACTCGTCAAGTACCAGTAAGTACGCCAAATGGTTACTCACAAACCTGGAACTAATTCGGTAAGCAGCACACACCAAACAGACTTAATGCTGATATCTTTCTCAATCTTTATTACTCATTACAGTTTCTCTGCGAAGCAGAGCTACGGGGTCTGGGGCTGGCCCCAGCGGCTTCCCAGCTTCGCAGAAAGGAGGAGATATACCTCCGGGATCTCAGATAAATAGAGCTTGTATTAAAAGTTATTTGTAGTAAAACAGAAACAGAACAGAACAGAACAGAACAGAAACAAACGAATAAGAACGAGGACGCAGAAGCTTTCCGAAACCCACAAATTCAAACCACAGCTCCCTAAGAGGTGCCACAATCCCAAGCCATCTAGTTGTCTATCCAGCACAACAACCACACGACAACCGCAGCTTCAGGCCTATCGAGAACCGAGAAAGGGTTCAAAAAGTGCATCTCAGGACGAGTACAAACCCATTTTCATCTTGGATTGCAGCTTTCGTAATGTAACCTCCAACGTATCCTAGCAAATGCAAAAAAAAAGAGAAAGACATTAGATCCTAAACTCAGTTGGCTCGTCAACTCTCTCAGTTAGACCTTCACCTTCTCTCCCTTTCAACAACTACATCCAGAAGCCTCGGAATCCAAGTTGATATTAATGGCATCAGAATACTCCTGGCTAAAGTCCTGCGCATCGTCCTGCTGCAACGCGTTCCTTCCAATCACCTCAAATGCCTGTTCCACACCTGTGGCTTCTTTCGCAGACGTCTCAAAGTACGGCAGATTGCCCTTGGCTGCACAAAAAGCCTGAGCTCGTTTAGCAGACACGACTCGTTTCGACTCTTCAACGTCCACTTTGTTCCCGATAACTACAAATGGAAAACTGTCCGGGTCACTAGGGTTTGCCTGGATCAGAAACTCATCTCTCCACTGCTCCAGGGCCTCGAACGACTTGTTGTTGTTGACGTCAAACATCAAAACACAGCAATCGGCGCCCCGGTAGAAAGCGACGCCTAACGACTGGAATCGTTCCTGGCCAGCCGTATCCCAAATCTGCATCAGAACCCTTCTATCGTCCAAAAACAGCTCCTTCGTCAAGAAATCGGCTCCGATAGTGGCCTTGTACTGCGTGCTGAACTTCTTGTTCACATATTGCTGCATCAAACTGGTTTTTCCCACGCCTGAATCTCCGAGAATGATGACTTTAAGCATCGACTTCTTGCGACTGTTGCTCATGGTGCCGGCTTGTTTTAAATGAATCACCAGGTCACCTTGCTTTCTAATAACTTAAAACAGCAGCTCTGAACACCAATTACCGCTTGTCTCACACAAAACGTTTAACGATAAATAAATAGATATGAAGCTTCGTTGAGTTCTCGCGAACTTCGATGGCTGGGCTTACTAACTGTAGGGTAAACTTGATAGTCGCACAATCATACGGTGGAAAACATCGAGAGAGAAGTTGAACTTTCTGCGAAGCAGAACCAAGGCCTCCCCGGCAGGGGCCGCCGGAGACATGTCTACGTTGCCTCCGGCGGCCCCTGCCGGGGAGGCCTTGGTTCTGCTTCGCAGAATGCCGTAATGGCGAAGCCACGAAGAGGTCGGTGAGAAGATCACGTGGTGGGCTTGAATCACGTGATGACTCCCGATCTAAGGTGGTCAGACGAAAGAGTTGTCTAGCATGAGACACAACTCATGGTAGTTTTATCGCTGGACCTGGATGCTTTTTATTGCGGTGTAGAGCAGAAATATGATCCGACGTTGACTGATGATACGCCTTTTATAGTTTATCAGAAGAATTGTGTGTCCACGCTGTCATACGCGGCTCGTAGGCTGGGACTAAAGAAGCTGAGTACGGTGAGCGAAGTCCTGAAAAAGTTCCCAGATATCCGACTTGTTAACGGAGAAAGTCTTGCGAGATATCGACATGAGGGTAAAGAACTATGGAAGTACGTCAGAGACCTGGTACAGGTCCCGGTAGAACGGCTTGGTTTGGAAGAGCTCAGGTTTGATGTGTCAGACATTGTGGACTACAATGTCGAGGTTTTGACAGCCAAGGGGGTGCTTGACTTCGACAGAAACGAAGTCAGTGACGATGATGAAGGGGTGTGGCTTTACGCTGCAAGAGATTCTGACCCCTTTTTTTGCGAAGACTTTTTCTTTGAACTTCCTGTCAAGATGTTTCCGCCGGATCATGGCAGGTATCTGAGTGATTTCAAAGATTGTGTAGAGTACTATGTGGCAGGCCATCTGGCCTGCTATGTACAGGAGAAAATCAAGATAGACACCAAACTTAGTTGCTCGATCGGAGTGGCTAAGAATGTTGCTCTGGCCAAGATGGTGTGCTCGTATAACAAACCCAGTGGAGTGTCGGTTTTGATCCCAGCGGCGTCCCAGCAGTACTTGGACCCTATGCCAGTTAGCAAAATTCCAGGTTTTGGACATCGCACTGTAGCTGCTGTTTACGAAGCTCTGTGTAAGCGGGGATTGATGACCAGTGAACCTCTCAATGAACATCTCAACGAACATCTCAACGAACATCTCAATGAACATCTCAATGAACCTCTCAATGACCATCTCAGTGAACCTCTTTCGGCCGGAAGTCTCACTGTTGAGACTGTCCGCAATAGCTTGTCGTACGAAGAATTTGCAAAAGCAGTACCGTTGCAATCCCAATACCTCTGGGATTTGCTATACGGAATAGACAGCGCACCTGTCAAGGACGCTCCTCCATATCCTGTGCAGCTTACAGTTGAAGACTCGTACAAAGCATTGTCGTTCAAGGACGTGCCAGGAGAACTGCGGAAATTGTGCATCTCACTGCTGAAGCAGCTTTGCGTTGATCTTGTCGACACTCATATGAAATCATGGGTGGCATATCCTACTACGTTGAGGTTGGCAATTCGGCACACGGGCAGAGAAATGATGCCATACCCAGGCAGGCGGTCTAAGAGCTCTCCTGTGTTCTCGTACGTGTATGATCTATGTCGAATGGATGAAGTCAAGGATGTCGAGGCCATTAGCAAACTGGCAGATCGCATTGTGGAAGACAGCTTTTATCCCATGATGGAAGAGCTTTGGAAGACAGTAGATGAGAAGGAAGTCTTGAGATTGGTCAATATCGGTGTGACTAACATGGTGGAGACTGAGCCTGTTGCGAGACACAAGCCTAGTGGTGTACAAAAGCTAGACCGGTTTTTTGGCACAGGCGGAAGAAAGGTATAACAGAAGCTACGGAATGACACAACTGGGGCCAGCCCCGTCCCACGTATGTCTGCTTCGCAGGGATGACTGACTACTGTGGGCGCTACAAACGAAAGGTGATACTACGGACCATACAACTACGAAAGCTGCGAAAGAGCCCGTCATCTATGTATTTTCTGATATACTACCAGAGCATTTAGCAAGTTGTTTCTGCTCCTATCTATTTATTTTCCAATAAAATACCCGAGCATTGACCATGTTTCTTCACATTTCTTCCCATTTTTTGTCTAGTTATTATATTTTCAAATAGAATAATTTAGCACAAGACTCATTTCTTTCCACTTCTATGTATTTACTTAAATTTCCAAATAAAACAACACACATTTCTTCCCATCTAGCTCCTATCCCATTATTGTCTGAGCACAAGACAGCTTTACGAGAGCCACAGGTCGTTAATTATCCTCTTATATTGTGGACAAGTCTGAATTACTGGAGCCAGCTTTTAGGCATGACTGCAGACAGCAGGGGGCATTTCTGCGAAGCAGAATCAACCCTCCTCGGGAGAGGCTGCGCCGGAAGCGATCCACTACAGTGAAACCAATTCACTGATAAACTGCGCAGTATTCTTGGCTCTCATCAGCGCCTCTCCCACTAAAATACCTTGAACACCATCCTTGGCATACACTTCAACCTGTTCCCTTCCAGTAATTCCACTTAAAGCCAGCAGGATTGTTCCCTTTGGGACCGCAGAGACCAAATTCGACGTGGTTTTCAAGTCAACATTGAACGAATGCAGGTCTCTGTTGTTGACACCAATTACCTGAGCACCCAATGCAATCGCTCGTGACATTTCAGATGCACTGCTGACCTCGACTAAGGGTTCCATGCCGAGACTAACAGAGTACTTGTAAAGACGACTCAGAACCTCGTCGTCGAGCATTTTCACGATTAGAAGCACAGTGTCTGCACCAGCTAGACGGGCTTCCAAGATTTGGTACTCGTCGTGAACAAATTCTTTACGTAAAACGGCAGGTCGGTTGGGAACTGATTCTATGGCCCTTCTAACATCCCGTAGATCATCAATAGATCCTTTGAACCAGTGTGGTTCAGTCAGAACAGAAATAGCAGAAGCTCCAGAACGTGCGTATGCCAATGCCTGACTCGGGGCATGAATGTCCATGGCAATCGCTCCTTTCGAAGGCGACGCTCGCTTGATCTCTGCTAGCAAAGACATGGACTGCTGCCGAAGTCTGTCGACAAAGTCAATCTGAGTGGGTGCCAGGCCCAAGGCGTGGGATTTCTCGAGATCCGCCATAGTCTTTCCTGGCATGCTTTTCAGAATTTTCAAATCCTGGCCCGACTTTTCAAAAATAGTGTCGAGAATGCTAGGCTTTTTTGTGCTCACAGGTGACGAGGAAGAAGAACCATTTACCACTACTTTGGCACTGTCCCAGGTGGCTCCCTGAACCGTGAGCATATTTCGAACCATTATCCGACCTTGCTCGGTGAGAATACTCTCGGGGTGGAACTGGACCCCCTCAATCACGTACTTCTTGTGACGAATGCCCATTATGATACCATCAGAAGTCTGACCTGTGATTTCGAGTTCTTCGGGAATTCCACCTTCGCTGCTTTTGATGGCTGCTAAAGAATGGTATCTCGTGACTGCAAGGTCCTGAGGTAGCCCAGTGAACAGTCCTTTACCGTCATGAGTTATGTTGGAGGTTTTGCCATGCACAATCTCTCCAGCAGAGCCAACTTCTCCACCAAAGACATGGTACATACACTGCAACCCGAGACATACTCCAAAGATGGGAAGTTTACCTTTAAAGTGCTCAATGACTTGGTTGGAAATCCCAGCATCCGCCAAAGGGTGGCCAGGACCAGGACTTATCAGTATCCGGTCCGGCTTAAGAGCTTCTATCTCTGCAATAGTGATTTTATCATTTCTGAAAACCTCAACTTGAGCTCCTTCTCGAGACAAATATTCATACAGATTCCAAGTGAAGGAGTCGTAATTGTCTATCAGCAGCACTTTGGAAGTCATTTTTTCTGACCTTGAAAAACACAAAGCTCCTTTAGATGTGTAACTCTCCAAATCCCGAAGCCAAAATATGTGTTTATTAAAGGTCCAGCTTCGATCTAACGGAACAAATCGACGCAAGAACCGCTTCGTTTTCAGGCATTGTCCGCTTGAAATTTCAACCGCAAATAATGAGTCATGTGACTGAGCCACTTCATAGATGGCGCTCGGTGCGGTGTTCACACCCGATTTCGACCAAGCACTCGCCTTTGCCTGGATCTCTCCCGGTGGGGTGGGGTGGGGAGGTCTCTCTTCACGAGATTGCGAGGATATAAAAGTTTTAGAATATCAGTCAATATTGCAAGCGCTTGCTTCAAATTTCAACACTTTAATGAGCCATTCACCTGAGCCGCTCGGTAGAGGGCGCGCCGCACGCTTTCCATTCGCCGTGTGCTTTTCCAGGATAGATCGAAGCATCTGAGAAATGTTTGAAATCTCACCACCTAGCGATACTCAACATCTAGCTCGCCTTACAAATCCCGCTTCGCGGGACCAACCCCTTCTGGAAGGGTCCCGCCGAAGGCGAGCATCCCATCAGTATAAGTTTGCAAGTCGTCGTAACCCTAACCTGCCGACTCGCGTTGATTAATTAATGATTGATTTTGAAGCGCGTCAATAATAGTTCAAATACTACTAGGACTACTACTACACCATGTCGGAAACTCATCCACGTGTAAACGCGTCGCTGGTCCCCCAGTATGCCGGTCGCAAAGTCCGGATCGTAGGCAAGATTAGCAATTTGCAGGGTGAGACAGGCACGCTGGACGCGTCGGGCTCAGTCACAATTCATCTGGCAATGCACTCGAATCTGAAAGAAAACCAGTACTACGAAATAATTGGGAAGGTGAATGATGATAATACGATTAGAATATTAGATGCTATTGATTTCGGTGATAATATAAGTAGGTAGTCGGTATACGCAGGGGTTCACTGAGGGGCTGTAGACTCAACTGAGCCATAGATTCACTTAGGATACATGAGTGCGAAGCCATAATGGATCCTTTCTGGTTCTACGCAGGCGACGGGCCTACATTCTATCTCAGGCAGACTAACAAGATATGCAAAACATTGACGCTCTCGTCCAGGCAGTCCACAAGAATAAAGATATATTTTATGATTAGCATAGGGTATTGCAGTAATAGTAGAGTAGGAGTATATTTATATATTATTCGTCTTATACGCATTGCAGCAATGGTTGAAAGTAGAAGTGAAGTAACGTCATTCGCCACCTCACAGAAGAAGAGTTGAAGTATAGAATTTGCCTTGTCAAGACATTACAGCAATAAATGTGGAGTTCGCCTCCGGCGGGGCCACTCCGTGGAGGTTGGTTCGCGGAAATCATTTTCCCTTTCTACATATACAGACTCAAAGCAATAGTATACTTGAGAATTAAATGTTACTCTACGTAACCAATAGTATACGTGGAGATAAATGCCATTAACAGCTCACAGCAACAGTAAAGCCAAACACTTATTTCACTTTCTCTCATCGTAGTAAACAGTAGAGTTGGAAAGATATGTTACTCGCCTTATACACATTTTAGCCGTAGTAGAGTCGCAAGCAAGATTCATTCGTCACTTCACAGCTATAGAAGACTCGGGAATAATTGATATTTGTCTTATTCGTCGCATCATACCGCAATAGTAGAGTTTAGCAATATACCATTCGCCTCATGTCACCAGAGAAATAGCGGAAGTAGAAACAAATGTCTTTCGTTCTCTCTCCACGAATTCAAATACCTGTACTCCGCGTTTTATTCACATAAAGCTCTTCTTATTCGCCTTCACTGGTACGTTTGAGGACTTGGGAATAAATGTCTGTATATCTCCTTCTTTACGCACAAATGGAGATAACTAGTGGTCATTTACAGTCTCACAGCAAAGTAGAAGTAGAAATAACCGTCATCCAGCCTCTTTAACCATTGAATGATGCAAAAGAATGCCTCTAATCGGTGTTTGCTTCACATAACTAACCCTCTTAGTTATTCATGCGCACTCACCATTCGTACGCATCCACGCATTCAACACCTCATTTCCTTGCTCACATAATCCTCTTTGCAGCTCTCCTTGGTGCCTCCGTAGACTTCGAAATAATATTAACTGCCCTCTTTACCCCGATGCATCCATTAGATGCTTCTAGCTCCCTGCTTTGCATCACATAATTTTCTTCGTAGCCCTTTCTATTACTTTTGCAGACAGCAGGGCATCAGGCAGCGTATTCCCCACCACAGTGTTAATTAGAGGTTCAAACTTCCCGTCAGATCCCTGCACTTTAGATTGGACACTGCTGACCTGTCCTTGATCCATCTCGGTTATTATCTGCCTAACCTGGCCGAGTTTTAGAAGACGGGCCGTTTGATCTGTTTCTGCAAACGAGGCGCTCAATCGTTCAATCTTGGCGTGATTCTGCTCATCTCCAATGTAAGCGACTTCTTCGCCTGTTAAAGTGAAGATTTGTGCGCTTGAGCCACGGTCTTTTATCTGTTTCTCCAATGTCATGTTGGGTGGTTTAAAAGCTTAAGGTGATGTTTTTGGCTTATGTTTATGCAGGGTTGTGAAGCTCGCTTCCAGCGGGGCCACTCCGTGGAGGTTTGTTCCGCTTCGCGGAATCTACTGTCAGTTAAAATGCAAGGCAGTGATTTATATTAAGTAAAAATGTATCAATAATTGTTGTGTTAGCTTCACAGGATAGTTACTTCCGCGAAGCGGAACAAACCTCCACGGAGTGGCCTCGCCGGAGGCGCGCTCTCACCGTCAGCTTAAACATGCAACGTAGTTAATATTAAAAATACAAAAGAAAAATGCAAAAGAGAATCTATCAGTAGGGAGTAGAGCAGTGTTTTCCCGCGTCAGGCTGAACGAGCGCTTGCGTGATCGAGCCCTTCGGTTTGGTCGTCTCTCACTGTTTGCGAGGGTACGGTGTCGGGCCCATTGGGCCATTTGTTCCAATGGCTCGATTCGTCGTACAGGTAGAAAAACGACGGGGGCGACGAGGGTACGGCAGTTGAGTCTGATGGCAGCGAGTCTTGCATAGAGTCAAAATGCAGGTCGCTCACCAGGGTGTCGTAGAGGTCAGAGGGTGCCATGCCGCCCCGACGCGAAGGAGATGCCAGAAAGGTCTGAAACATATCCTCGTCGTCGTTGTTGCTGTTCTTGCCAATGGCCTTGGCGAGCCACTTGGCTGCTGAGGATGAGTTGGTCATGGTGATTTCTGAGTGGTTTTTCGATGACTTCAAAGGGGTGGAGAAGAGAGACTCAAGCTCAGAGTGGTCGGGTGAGTGTGCAAAACTGCTTCCTGGGTGGTGAGGTGGGAAGTTTTCCTTGTTTGATTCGTCACTCACTTCTGTCTCAGCGGTGGGTTCAGTTGGCTTGGGAGGAGAGGAAGAGGCTGCTGCTGATTTTGGTGGAGAGGAAGAGGCTGCATGAGCAGACTTGGGTGGTGATGACGACACGACAGGCTGCTCAGAGTGCGATTTGCTGGCCTGCAGGGCTGTGGATATGCTTCCGGCGGGCCCTCCCGGGCAGGGGTGGTTGCTAGAGACATTGGTAGAGGAAGCAGTAGTAGCGGTAGCACCAACGCTGCCAACAGAAGCCGAGTGAATCGCCGTAGCAGCAGTTTTGATAGCCGAGGTGCTGACTGATTTTGCAGCTTTAGCAGGCCCACTGCTGTTCTTCCACAATGAAGACGGTCGCATGACTTTTTTAGTCGACAGATATAATCCACACGCGTTGCACAACCGGTAGGTACGGCCATTGTGTTTGAGAAGTCTCCATGTCGTGGTTTTGATGTCTCCGCAGTTTTCGCAGTAGTCTGGGATGTCGCCCTTTGAGACTGCGTGAACCAACGATTGCGAGATTCGTTCTTTCTGATTTTTGCGCGCCGGTTTTGGTTTTGTGGCTCGAGGCAGCAGTGCAGGCGAACTATGTGACGATGCTGACGAGGAAGAAGCAGTAGGAGGATGTTGCGTTACTCCCACATTGGTAGTAGTCAGCATCTTGGATCGCTCACTGGGATGCGGCAGCTGCTGCTTCCACCCTTTAGGAGGCTCGTAATGGCGAACAGGCGCGGGTTCGTCTGATTTCATGGCAGGGGGTGACGAAGCAGGGTAGTGGATTTTGGAACCGGACGTTACAGGCTCTGAGTATGATGAAGAAGAAGAAGAAGAAGAAGCAGGGTAGTGGACTTTCGGAGCCATGACGGGCTCTGAATATGATTTGAGCCGTTTAGGTGAAGGTGGACGGCCTTCGTCAGCAGGTGACGATGCTGTGCTTCGATGGTTTCGTAAAGACGACGACGATGACTGCTCTGAGCCAATCTGCTGCTGAGGCTGTTGGCCTTCAGATTGACCTTCGGACTCTTCCGCTCCTCCTAAACGCTTCACCAGGTCCGTGCGAGCCACGAACTGAGACCACGCTGGGTGACTGAAGTCTTTAGGAAGCTGAGCAGCAACAGCCGTGTAAAGCTTCAGAGTCGCCAGATAATCTTTCTGATAGTTTGCTTTAATAGGGTTAAGCCGGAGGTTGACCAACAGAGTCTCTTTGGCGGAAGCAAACGGCAGGATGTTGTTACACACCTGGCCCACTACCTGAGCTGATGTGGATTCTGGCGACAGCATCAGCCATGACATTCTGCCGTGGCCCACTAACGGTGAATCAGGCTCGGTGAGATCAGTGGAGTACACCGCGTAGTCCAGCGCATTGTGTGCTACGAGTTCAGGCGAGCTCTGCTGGACAGCCTCGAGACATGCTGACAGTTGGACCACACCTAGTGGGTTATTACTGTCTTCAGCATAGGCCACAGACACACTGTAGGAGGCTGCACTTCGCGCCAGACAGGTAGTAGAGTGTGTGTCGTCAAACGTGTAGAGGATTTTGAGCTTCATGGCCCTTTTGGCCATTGTGTCTGACGAAGACATGTTGGAGCCTTGGGTTGACGCGTCTGTGTCAAAACGTGAAAGAGTGAATTGGCCAAAACACTCTTATTACGCGAACCTTCTTTTATAATTTATTTCCTGTTACTGGGCACCCCGTTTATTTATTATTATTATTCAGTTTAGAGTCGTGCCAAGTTGAGTCTGAACCCAGTTTTTCCAGTTCTCGTTGTGAGCTTTTTGCCCTCTATTAGGTTGGGTTGAGTAGTAGAAATGCAGTGAGCAGAAAATGCAGATTATACACTCAAAATGTTAGGCAAAAATGTTAGGCAAAATCACTTGAATTTTGAAGTCGCGAGGCTTGTAAGCCGAATCAGGACGATATCCAGTGGGATATGCACTCAACACGATTGGCTTTTTTTTGAGGGGGTGGCTACGTATATTACAAGCAGATGGATGAATTGCAAGTAGATGAGACAGACCAGAGAGCAGAGAGTCGTCTACTGCATAAAAAAAAGCCAAAAGTCCTTCAAAATGCAGTTCCACTCACTAGCCACTAACGACTACTACTGCTGCCACTTCTACTAGTTTTTTTAATTCTCAGTTCCACCTTTCTACACCTGTGTACAGATCTACAACTATAATCCCATCCCCATTCAGGTACGAGTCTATCAACATATGGACGCCTAACGCTACACGCTACGCGTAAAGTGAAAAAACGACGCGACGTGTCGGATCGGCGACGCAAGGCATGATCGCGTTTCTACGTGTATGAAAAAAAAACCGAGGTTCGAAGGGGAACTCGCCTCCGCCATTTGGCCACTTCCTGGGGGATGGTTTCGCTTCGCGGAATTCCAGGCCGTGTGGAACGGCCTTATTCTGTGCTGTTTTGCCGAAATCACAGGTTTATTGCAAAACCACGTTGCATGACTGACACTCAGACTCTAAAAGCACTACTACAAGAGCCCAAATCCTTAACTGCAAGGAGAATGTGCAATTGATATCTGCCTACCCAATGCCTAACCATGCTACCCCTGAACCCCACTCACTATCCATGCCAAAAGCCCACATTCAGAATAAAACTACGTACATTTAATAAACCACCAGCCCGCCTGCTCGATCGGAATGCTAACTGCTATGCCAATAAATGCGGGTGGGGCAGCATGGAACCAGCGAGTCTGCACTCTACATGTTAATTTATCCTTCTACAACCATATATACCGGAAAACAGCAACAGCTGTTTGACGCAACTGGCCAAATGGGATATCTCCACTTGTTGCACAGCAGATATCACATTGAAATGTAAGCTGTTAGTTACACTGCGACTGGAGTTTTCAGAGAGGGTAACTCTAAGAGATATGATCACAGCTGTCAAGCGCTGGACCAGAAGTGACAAGTCGTTTGTGGTATTTCTACATTGTTTTTTGTACCCGAATCATCCATCACAGTGTGACCAGCGTCTTTTAGGAGGCTCCTAATTTTGTCAGAAGACCCGTAATGAGTGCGATTAACCGTTGATTTCTGATTTCTGTGCCCACTTCTACTGTTGCCTTCTATAGTTGCGTATGAACGACTGGATTATTACATAATACACATCTAATCAATTAGTTAAAATGTTAATTAAAGTTTAATTGTTAGAGATTTATGTTATAGATCACACAACATGAGAGTTACATAGGAAGTTATCTACATTACTGGTTGTTGCCAAATCTGACAGGTCATTTGCGGTATTTCTTTATTGTTTTTGGTTTTCGCCTCTTATTCAGTCATATATTTATTACAGAAAGTTCTACAATATTTATAGATTGATTATATAGGTGAAACCTTCGACCCGTCGATGCCCCAGGAAACCACGAAAAGAAATACTAGAAGCTCTGCTAAAAACTGTGGAGAACCGGCGGTTCACGTGGAGCTACCACCTTATAGCAGGCGCCTTGCCAAAAAAGCTAGAATTGACAACGCGAGCACAGTCAGAGAAGTTCGTGAAGACCATGTTGTAACGTCAGCTACTGCCACTGCACCGACTGGTGACTTTGACGTCCGTACTGTATTGTCAGCTACTCCAACACTAGCTACTGCCACTGCACCGAACTTTGAAGACCGTGCCGTAACTCCAGCTGCTGCCACTGCACCGACTGAAGACTTTGAAGACCGTGATGCAACGCCAGCTACTGCAACGCTAGCTACTGCCACTGCACCGACTGATGACTTTGAAGCCCTTGCTGTAATTCCAGCTGCTCCCACTGCACCGACAGATGACGTCAATTTCAACTTGGTAGATGAACGCGGGGATTTATTGATCTCGGAGGAAATCAAGGAGAAGACAAAAGGCCAATTTAAAAGGGTAATAACACTTTTTGCTTCGTTTAGTCTCAAAAAGCAAATGTGCACGTTTTTCAGCTGGCCATGCAAAAAGATCTCAATTTCTTATCGAACGGACCGTCTGTTGCAGCCTCTGCCCAATGAAGACAGTTCGGACCAGGATGATGACAAACCAAGAGATTCTGAAGTTGCCAGTCATGGTGAGACTACAAAGTTCGCCGGTGATACTGTGCCAGATTCTCCTTCGTCTTCTTCTTTGGCTTATCCAAAAGAACGTCTTACGGGTCCCAGTAAAACGCATGCGAGGAGATCTGTGTATGCTAATAGCATGAAAAAGCTGATTCCAACCACTGTTGGTCAATTAAGCTTGGAGGATCTGGATGCTCGTGCAGAGAAGATTATCGCTGAGATTTCTGCTGAGCTTCCGTCCCGAGACTCAGAATTGGCCACGGACTTGGGTGACAGAATGTACAAGGCACAAAAGCCAGTATTCAAACTCATTGACGCGTATTCGATAGAATCTTTTATTCAGCATGTCTTAGAAGTGGAAGTTCTAGAAGTGATAGGCCGATTATTTGATGCGTATGTAAGGTTCAAGGCTGGAAATGCGACTGATAATGGTGACAAGCGATTAGGAGTCCACTTCTTTGGCCCAGATTATTGGAAGCAAAAAAAAAATGTGCCTGATTTGAACAGTGTGGTGGCAGACCATCTAAAGCCTGATTACGCTTACGGAGTTCTGATCAAAGAAAAAAAAGGCGATGGGCATCCTTTATATGATATGATTGCAGTAGAAGAAACGAAGGTCCCTCTTCCCGGAATTACTCAAGGCGCTAAATTACACCATCGTTGGAGCAATTTGGCTGATCTCGAAATCGATCCATCAAATATGAAGAAAGCACTCTGTGTCTTTTATGACAACTACCTGAAGGCTTCTTCACAGGTAACCTTGGATGCCTTTGTGTTTTTATCCCCAGTGTTTATGCTCACCGATAGGGTCAACACTATACTCTATCAAATAGATATGGATGCTTTCAAAACGTTCATTGGGGAGGTCAAGAACACCGACGGCAAGCAGCCTATTGAGCTCTTCAGAGAAATGCTTTCAGTCCTGTTTGATGGGGATCTTCAGAATCCCGCAGCCTACACCTTTGATAGCAATCTGGCTAAATTTCGACAGCTACCATGCAAGTCCGTCACCATAGAAAATTCAGATCCCAAATACAGGAAATATTTACTCGGGTTGTTAGATTTGGGTTGGGAGATGTCTAAAGGAATAGA
>JAKTRG010000028.1:0-132685 GCA_030579595.1 Spencermartinsiella europaea
TTATTATTTACGACTTATGACATACTTCAACAGAGCTGACTCCTAATAGTGAACGAAGATTGACTATGTGACATATAACCACACACGTGACAAATGCCACGAAACAGCCTAACTGGGGAGACATATATATACTGCTTACATATGATACAGGTTTGCTATCTACCTAGTTCTGATAATTCCAGCAGCGGCCAATAAATTAATCTTTCGTCGAACCTCGGGGTTCTGCATGTGGTCTCTCAGGGCAGCAGGGTCATTTTGAGCCTGCTGCAGGATGGTATTCATGATTGGATCTCGTCGGATCTCGTCGATTTCAGGATCTTGCGCCAGTCGCTCGGCAGTCTGCTCCATGGTCTCGCCTTCGAGTGGCTGGAAACGGGCCTGCATCGCCTTGGCATAGAGGTCTTCGACCTCACGCGTGTGCTTGAACTCAGTATCGATCTCTCGCGCGGCCTCGAGCGTGTCCATAGCTTTCTTGTACTCTCTCATGACATGCAATGCAGTGGCTTTTCGGGTGTATGCTTTGAAGAACTTGGGGTCCTTGGCAATGGCAGTGTCGCAGTCTTTGACGGCTTCGGGGTACGACATGAGCTTGAGAAGTGCAGCTGCTCGGTTAGCATAACCTCGCGGGTCCTCTGGTGCCCTCTTAATAGCCTCAGTGTAAGACTTGACTGCTGCAGGCAGGTCGTTCTCCTTGAAGAACTTATTTCCCTCCTCTCTGGCCTCTTCAGCTCTAGCGGGGTCAATGTAACTCTCAGCTTCTCGTTTCTTGAGCTCCTTTTCAGTGTTTCGCAGTTTGTTGAGCACGTCGGGAGTTCGGTGCTCGGTCAGCGACTTGTTGAAGAACTCGCACGCTTCGGCCAGCTTGTCCATTTTAAGATAAGTGTTTCCGATGCGCGCGTAGGCTTTAGCAAACAGCGTGTAATTGGCCCGCAGTTCTTTTCCTTGCTCCACAGCTTCCAGACACGTCGCAATGGCAGTCTCGTAATCTCCCTTTTCATACTCGGCTGCTGCTCGATTGTTCAGATAAGTGATATCCTTGAAGTGCTCCCAGGCATTGTTGTAGTGCTGGATCGCTTCGTCGAACTGCCGTTTCTTGTACAGTGTGTTTCCGAGAGCTTTTTCCTCGTCAGCCTTTCTTCTCGCGATGGTCTCTTCGCTCTCTGGCTCAGGTTCTGCAGGAGCTGGCTTGGGCTCTTCTTTGGGAGCAGAAGTCTGCTGCCGGGCATTTGGCTCTGACGAAGCACTACTACCAGCAGCCGAGGGTGGGATGTCGGGCAGATCAATGCCGAGCATCACACTCATGGCTTTCATCAGACGAGGATCCTGCATTCCACTTTGCAGCATCGCCATCGGATTCTGCTGCAGTTGCGTCAGTTTTTGCAAGAACTGCGGGTCCTTCAGATACTCTTTAGTCTCCGGATTGTTCGCTAGTTTGGCCAAAGCACTGGGATCACTGAACATCGATCCGGCTCCCATGTCTGGCGTGGTTCCGTCCTGCGCAGCTTCACGTGCAATAGCGTCCTCGACCTGTTTCAAGCCCTGCTTAGCCTGAGCATTGTTGGGATCGAGTTTAATAGCCTCTTCAAAGGCGTCCTTGGCTCCCACGAGATCGCCCATTCCGTAGCAAGCAGTACCTTTTCGGCCGTAGCCTTTAGCCCACGTTGAGTTGATTTTAATACATTGGTCGGCGTCGTCGAGCGCCGGCACAAACTGTTTCAGCGATGCGTACGCACCGGACCTGTTTGAATACAAGACGTGGTTAGGTGTTTCCGAAGCCTCGATGGCCTTTGTGAACAACTCCACAGCCTTTTCAAAGTCTTTTGCGGCAAACGCAGCGTTTCCCTCGGCTTTGAACTTGTTAGAATCTGGGAACTTTATGTGCAGAAAAGTCATACATTGTTGGGAATCATCGTTTACAAAAACATACCTGTTCAGCAGACATTGTCAATTATTTTGTCAATTAATTTTTTTCGTTCTTCTTTAATTGGTGAATTCAATTGAATACAGTCTGAAAAATTTATAACTGCAGGGGACGCTGGGTTATTTAAGTTGATGGATCGCTGAATATTCTGGAAGCTTATGGTGGTGAAGGTAGGGTAGCACACATTCCAAGGTGGGAGGGAGATTAAGGGTGTGGAGCGGAATAAGTTAAGTGGTGTTAGATGATGGAGATGATAATAAATCTCATTTATAGTCTATGTAAGTACTAATAGTATCTACTGCAGTTTAGCTCATCCCGTACCAGCTTATGCTGGCTTCGAATTTTCAGTTTTATAACACCTAGCTAATAACGAGCGCTTGGGAGAACTCAAGTGGGGAGTGTATGAGATTTCAAGCAGTTGGTTAGTTTAAATATTGTATACCGCGTATAAATTTACAGCTTTTACTATGTATAGGACATTTCACCCCAGGTCTACGCAAATCACATTGTGTGACACAGCAGCACTCGTAGCCTTCCATCAAATGATAAGATCCATATCGTTCTACCAGCTTAACTTCCCAATATTATAACACTATTCAACTATAAGCATTGTAATGTATTAAAGTGTTTTCGTAGTTTGCAGCTACGTAATGCCTCACACATATGAAAGAGGACTTGCATTGAATATTACTTGCAAATTTGATTGCCATTTTGGTCTCCAAAAATCAATGGGTTTGTTCAAAGGTAAACATTCACTCGTACGCTAGCTTACTTCATTCGTATACAACAGACGGAAGTGACAATTAAACCCCCTATTATCCCCTAGGGGCTAAACTGTCATAACTATACTTCTAAAACAATATTGTATTTGTAAACCAGGTTCTCGATATTTCACTGTCGGTGTTTCAAACTACAGAATGACTATCTCTTTACACATAGCCCGTGTTAGTTGACTGGATTTTTACCAACATAATAACTTAAACTCCGTGGAGAAGCTTTACCAACATAATAACTTAAACTCCATGGAGAAGCGGAGATTACTAAAGGTAACTATGACAATGATAACCCCGACATGCATGAAAATATGTGTTGCGGAGATATGCATTGTCAAGACTCGCCAAAAAAAAAGTTAGTATGTCATCATGCTTTGAAATCACGATGAGTATAACCCCGAGAATGAAACTATATAAATGGTTCTCTTGAGTTGTTTTCAAGATGCTATTATCAACTCTCATCTATTCCAATAGAAGCATTAAGATCTATCTCATTGTTATACAATTCTCAAAAGGACTTCGATTTAGAAGGCTCTAAAAAAAATGTCTACCTTTATCAAACAGTTGCACAACAACACATATCCTGCAATTGATCCTACTCGTCCTGAGCTGTCAGCCAAGGGCAAAAACGTTGTAATCAGTGGGGGAGGTTCTGGAATTGGTAAATCGATCACCCAGTCTTTTGCTGCTGCCGGTGCAAAATCCATCTTGATTCTGGGACGAACTGAAAAGACTCTTGCTCAGACCAAAAGTGAGATTGAGAAATCATTTCCTTTGACAGCAGTTAACTACGGTATTGCTGACATCTCCAATGCTGCCGCAGTTGATGCTGCTTTTTCAAAAGCGACTGGAGGTATCGATATTGCTGTTCATAACGTGGGCCACTTACCGGATGCAGGCCTAATTTCAACTGCCTCGGGGGAAACCTGGTTTAGTGGAGTTGATATGAATCTGAGAGGTTCGTTCAATTTTATTCAATCCTTTTCCAAGCGAGCGAATAAAAACGCAACTCTCATCTACATTACTACTGCTGCTTCGCACATTCCAGCTTTCTCCCAGTTTTCGGCGTACAGTATCTCCAAGCTAGCAGCTGAGCGATTGTTTGATCACTTCCAGGCTGAAAATAGCGAGGTGAGAGTTATCAAGGTGCACCCAGGTGTGGTGGGAACTGAGATGAACAAAAAGGCTTTGCAATACAAGACTGAATTTGATATGACAGCAGTCGACGAGCCTGAACTTCCGGCTGACTTTGTTGTGTGGGCAGCTTCAGAGGAGGCAGCTTTTTTGAAAGGACGGACTTTGTGGGCCAATTGGGATGTTAACGAGTTGATTGAGAAGAAGAAAGATTTGGAGGCCAACCCGGCTCTTTTGACGTTAGGCTTGGTAGGTTTGTTCTGAAAGTTTTACCACATTCGTATATTAGATAAAATCATATAATATTGAACTGGGTCAGTTGTCAAAAAGCTACAATGTAGTTGCAGCCAATTCTAGAGACAACGATATCTATCATTCCCAGTCCCATATATTGTAGTCATAATTGAGAAGAAAGGATCACACGATTTATTTATGACGTAGAAGAAGCGATTCACACTTAGAAACACATTTCTGTTTCTCAACTGCCAATTTTTCATTGATATCATCTTTGAAGCTATTCGAAATATAGGATGTGCATTGCTGGAGACTTCTCTAACAGCGATCTATCTCATTAAGTGAAATACTCTTTAAACTTTAAACAATGAATAGCTACGTTCTAATTGCCAAACTGCGAAGCAAAGCTGCGGGGTCTGGGGCTGGCCCCCAGCAATGAGCCAGAACTACATTCTATTGAACTCTTGAGATTGGTCTTAATGCCAGAGTCTCACATGTGTAAATGCTAATATATCCACCTCCACGCTGTTCGCCTTGAAGATGAAGAAGACGAGATTGGAAACTACAGACCGGCGCCTATAATTTTGAAATCAAGGTTAAAATTGGACTCCGAGATCGATGCGCAATGCTTTATTACGAACAATGACTAGGTCACAGAAAGCGAAGTCTAGATAATCTCTAGATACTTTAGTACAAGAAACGAGGTCCAGTCGTTGTTGAAGAACAAATTGCTTTCAAGCACAGATACGTGGGCCACAGGGAAGTGCAATTCCTGTAGTCAGTTCCTGTAGTCAGTCACAGAAAGTGTTAAACATTGCACTTTGTCAATTAGAAATAAAGTGACATCGTCTTCGGCTTCAAGAGTTGTGTGTTGTTTACTTTCATCAAAAGATGAATACTACTTGGCTCGTGCAGCTACTTATCGTGTGTTTCCACTTCACTGTGAATTCGACGTTGGCGTGGAGTCCCACCAATTCATATGTGCCAGGTCGCATTCCGTGTCCCGCAGGATCATTGCTTAGACCTGCTAATAGCATTTCTCCGGCAGAAGCTCATTACATACAGGAGAGAAGGCTCGTGTGTAAACCGCATCAGATTGACTGGTTCGTACGGGCCAGTCTGGAAGACTTCAACCCACAAGAATTTTTGGCCAACGTCACCATTCCAATAGGTATTGCAGTCTCAGGCGGTGGATATCGAGGTATGCTGGTAGGAGCAGGTCAGTTAGCAGCCTTGGACGCAAGGACACCTAATGCAACAGAAAAGGGCCATTCCGGTGGATTACTTCAGGCCTCCAGCTATATCGCGGGGCTCTCGGGCGGAAGCTGGCTTGTCGGGTCAGTTATATTCAACAATTTTAGCACCATAGGAGAGCTTCAAGGTTCCAAGAATATTTGGAACTTGGAATACTCTCTCTTGGATCCAGAAGGGCTCGACTTCAAGAGCGCCGAGTTCTGGGTGGATGTTTTGGAAGACATAGTAGCAAAGCGCAGTGCAGGATTCCCAATATCTCTCACGGACATCTGGGGACGAGCACTTGCAAAAACGTTGATTGATCTAGAGAACGGTGGCCCAGCCTTGCAGATGTCAGACATACAGAATTGTCAACCATTCCAGGATCGCGAGATGCCCTTTCCTATCCTAGTGGCCGACCAACGATTGCCAGGTGAGGTCCTCGTAACGGGAAACTCTACCATTGTCGAATTCAACCCCTTAGAGCTCGGCTCATGGGATCCCGAGATGTATTCTTTCTTCAACGTCAAGTACTTGGGCACTCCAGTATCTAATGGAATACCAATGGCCTCTAACTGCATAACAGGGCTTGACAATGCCGGGTTTGTCGTTGGAGCTTCATCAAGTCTGTTCAATCAGTTTCTCATTCAGTTTAACAGAACTGGAATTCACGGGGTACTTAAAATCGTGGTCAAGGAAATCCTGGCAGAGCTGGGCAGAGAAAACCTCGACATTGCCAGGTTCAGTCCTAATCCGTTTGCACAGGCAGCAAACGTCGCTCCTGGTATTGCACAGTCTTCAAGTCTCACATTGGTAGATGGGGGTGAAGACGATGAAGACATCCCTCTGGCACCCCTGATCCAGCCTTGTCGGAACATTGACGTCATTCTGACTTTTGACAGCTCAGGAGACGATAACAACTGGCCGGACGGCAGCTCGCTCATCACATCATTCCAACGACAACTCGATTACCAGGGGAACGGAACCGTACTGCCTTATGTGCCTGGCCAAAGTACGTTCATAGCACTGGGTCTCAATAAGCGGCCAACCTTTTTTGGATGCAATGCTTCCAACATGACCTCGCTGTTTGATCAATCTCAACGTGACAGTGAAAGACACATGCCTCCGCTGCTTGTCTACTTGCCCAACTCTTACCTGTCCTTCCAGTCCAACATGAGTACGTTTAAAATGCAGTATTCTCAGCAGGAGGTTGCCGGAATGATTCAGAACGGCTACAACACCATCACTCGCAGCAACTCAACGCTCGACAGTGAATGGCAAGCGTGCCTTGGCTGTGCTATAATTCAACGAGAAGTCGAGAGACGTGGAATCCCTCAAACAGACCAATGCAAACGCTGCTTTGCCCGGTACTGCTGGAACGGACAGATTGTTTACTCTTCCGGATCATACAGCGGCATCATTAACTTGGTATTGGCTCAAGGGAGACAGTACGTCTCTTCTGTCCGAGATATTCTATACAGCTGGGACTTCCGCACCTGGAGATGATTTGAACTGTAGTATCTCACCTCTGGCGCGATCCCACCGGGAAGGGTAGTTCCTCTTCGCGCAAGGGTTCTGAGCAGATAGACTCTTGGCTATACGTTTTGTAGGTGTTTATGTATCAGGAATCATGCCGTTGAACCGCTGGGTCTTTGGTTCTGGGGTATGAGAGAAGCCGCGTTACTACTCTGCTGTGTAATGAAGAATAAAGATATATTCGACCGTGATCTTTCCATTTAGCCTTAAACGGAGCAGAAAACCTAGCTAACTGCGGTAGTGTATCGTACGAGTTCCATTGTTCGAAGTCACCGTATTATAGAATTAGTTTCGAGTTTTTCAGTCCGGAATTACGATAGATATATTATGTTAATAAATAGAGAACACTCCAGTTTTGGATACATAGATTTGTAAACTTGTAAGACGTAGGAAAACCTAAAATGGACGGAAAGCTTTGAGCTGACAGCGAAGCCCCAATGAGAAGCACAACGGAACAGAATACTAATGAAGCGCGGAAACTGAGTAGTTTATATTTAACCTAGCAGTGTTAGTTGTCATTAACACAATTCTCTCAAGAAGTAGAATCAACTCCGCAAACTGAGAAAGGCAAGTGGGAACGAAAAAGTAGAAGCAGAGAGATGGCCATAGCACAGCAGAAAGGCTAAACTACATAATTCACTTACTCACTAAGCCATCATATCGAATTGCTAGACAACCCCATTGAAGCACTTAGTTCCAGTGCGATCTACCGCCTACTCCTATTGCGCAAAAGTGACCCCCAACGACGCGTACTTTAATTACCTGCATGATCGCCTTCCCGATTGGTCGTTAATTGAAACGCGTTGGCGCGTCCCTTTTTTATTTTGACATTTCTGCAACTCTTTTTCAATTTATCTTCCGTGTCTAATTACACAGAGCAGCACAGAGTATGTCGTTTGATCAAGGAAGAGTGTACTCGACTAACGTACTCCCTGGCCAACCGGCCACTGAGACATCACTGTCAGAAGTACAAACTCTGTTCCGACAGTTTATTCTTGAGTTTTGGATAGATAACAGCTATATCTACCGTGATCAATTGCGAGAAAACGTGCTGGCGAAAGAGTACTCTTTGACTGTAGATGTAGGACATCTGCTAGCGTACAATGAGGACCTTGGTCAGCGTCTGACTGAAGAACCTACTGAGTTGCTGCCTGTGTTTGAAGCAGCTGCTAAACAGGTCGCGACGCGTATCGTGAATCCTTCTTCGGCAGAAGAGAACTCTGATAAACCTGATGAAGCTGATATCAAAATGCTGCAAATCATACTGAGATCCAGCTCGAGTGTTCTGTCTATAAGAGATCTCAACGCTCGCTACATTTCCAAGATAATAAGGGTTCCAGGCATTGTGATTGGAGCATCCACTCTTTCTTCCAAGGCCACGATGTTGCAGTTAATATGTCGTTCATGTCGACACATGCACAGGCAGGAAGTGGCAGGAGGTTTTGCCGGAATTCAACTCCCGCGACAGTGTCTCGGACCACCGAATCCAGGAGAGAAAAAGAACTGCCCATTGGACCCATATGTGATCATGCACGACAAGACTGTGTTTGTCGACCAGCAGGTCTTGAAGCTGCAAGAAGCACCAGATATGGTGCCTGTAGGCGAAATGCCTCGACACATTCTGCTCTCTGCAGACCGATATCTCACCAATAAAGTTATCCCGGGTACGCGCTGTACCATCACGGGCATATATTCCATCTATCAGAACAAAAACCGTGATTCTGCTGGCGCGGTAGCCGTGCGAAACCCATATATCCGAGTGTTGGGAATCCAAACAGAGCTCGAGCACGACAATCAGAATAACGCCATCTTCACAGAAGAGGAAGAGGAAGAGTTCTTGGCTCTGTCACGGACTCCTAATTTATACGAGGTGTTCTCAAACAGCATCGCGCCTTCGATCTACGGGAATCTCGACATCAAAAAGGCGATTACGTGTCTTCTAATGGGTGGATCTAAGAAGATTTTGCCTGATAGAGTGCGACTCAGAGGAGATATCAATGTCCTCTTACTAGGAGATCCGGGTACGGCCAAGTCTCAGTTGCTGAAATTCGTGGAAAAGGTCTCACCTATCGCCATATATACTTCCGGCAAAGGTTCGTCAGCTGCGGGTTTGACTGCCTCAGTTCAGCGTGAGACGAGTTCCCGAGAATTCTACCTCGAAGGAGGCGCCATGGTTCTTGCTGATGGAGGAGTGGTGTGTATCGATGAGTTTGACAAGATGCGAGACGAGGATCGGGTTGCAATCCACGAGGCAATGGAACAGCAGACCATTTCAATTGCCAAAGCTGGAATTACCACTATTTTGAACTCGCGAACCAGCGTATTGGCTGCTGCAAACCCCATTTTCGGACGATACGACGACATGAAAAGTCCTGGTGAGAACATAGATTTCCAGACTACCATCCTGTCTCGATTTGATATGATTTTCATCATCAAGGACGAGCACGACGAAGGCAGGGACAACACGATTGCCAGACACGTCATGAATACCCACATGAACGGGTCCTCAGCAGTGAGCGAGGTGGTGGGTGAGATTCCCATCGACAAGATGAAGCGCTACATTTCGTACTGCCGAGCCAAATGCGCCCCTCGAGTCTCTCCTGAAGCTGCTGAGCGTCTGTCGAGCCACTTTGTCGAAATCAGAAAGACAGTCCATCAGAAGGAAGTCGTGGCCAACGAGCGATCTTCGATTCCAATCACTGTCCGTCAGCTGGAAGCTCTGGTTCGTATCAGTGAGTCGCTTGCCAAACTTCATCTGTCCCCCATTGTTACCGAGGAACACGTGGACGAGGCTATCCGTCTCTTCTTCGCGTCTACTATGGATGCAGCCGGCCAGGACGGAGACTCGCGCAAAGAGCTCATCCACGACGTCCACAGAATCGAAGAGGAGCTCAAACGGCGTCTGCCTGTAGGCTGGAGTACCTCGTATCAAACCCTTCTGCGCGAGTTTGTGCAGGGATCCAAGGGATACTCAAAGCACGCTCTCGACAAGGCCTTATCAGTGCTAGAAAAGCGAGAAACCATTCAGTTCAGACACCAGCGTCAGAACATCTTTCGGTCGGGAATTTAGCGGCCGCTTTAGTGTATTTATATAATGATTAATATATGATTCTTTGGGTGTCTAGCTCGCAACCGGTGGGGCCCTTCCAGGGAGGTTGGTTCTGCTTCGCAGAAATTTACGCTCCTTAGCACTTGTCGCTGCTGCTTCTATTAAAACTAATATAGAAAGTAGTGTAGGCCCAATACGGGATGGGTCGAACTTCAGTGGACTTTATTAGTATATACATAGACTTTAAAGATATTAATCATCATTATCATCATAAACTAACTACCCGGCTGGTAATTAAGGTGAAACGAAATGTCACAGTGCGATTTCTTTAGTGGTATCCATTTTTGAATAGATTATAATAGATAACTATCTTTGAAGTGTCGAAGATGTCTATGGCATCTCTCAAGTTACTGTTCTTTCTACAATTTCTCTAGTCCCTGCTCTGATCGATAGACAGCCATAGCAGCTATGCCTGCTCATTTTTGCAGAGAGTTCAAAAGGAGCAAGGCCAGGCTCTGGGTTTTATATTATATCTACGAATTCCCACAACTAACTGAATGTGTGGAACATCATTACAGATTCATTCAGTTCGCGTAGCCTTACTTCACAACACTCTGCATTATTCAGACCGGGTAACCAAAAACCCCACAACCACCACACCAAAAAAACCCCTCGACACTTTTCAAACTTCACTACATAAAACTACTAAGCATATATTGGTCGCGAAAGGACAGTGTTCAAACAACCTGGCCACCATGTCGCAGTACAGTAGACGTCAGAACGTGGGACGTGGCCCGAATACGTCCACAGGACGCTACCAGCAGTCTGGATACCCACAGGAACCGGCGATGCCTCAGCCTCAACAGCAACAGCAGCCTCCTCCAGGTTATGCCGACGTTGAGCGACATTATTCTCGAAAACCAATGGACAGATCGCTGCCAGACTCAATTGAAGAAGTCATTCCAGAAGCCGGGCTGTATAAAAAGCTCCAGGAGGCAGAGAAAAGACTCGATGCGACTATTACGCGTAAGCAAATGGATCTCCAGGATACTTTGGCGCGAAGCATCAAAAAGAAGAAGCAGCTTCGGGTGTTTATTTCAAACACGTGCCAGGACCAACCGTGGCAGACTGTGACTGGCCTAGAAGAGAACGCGTTTGACTTCGATACAGGGACTATCCCGTCGTGGAACCTTCGAGTCGAAGGAAGACTTGTAGACGATACACCAGCCGACGCGCCTGACCGACCGAGGTTCTCTACCTTTTTCACCAGCATCGTGGTAGATTTCGAAAACAACGACGAAGTTGAAGCTACTGAACCAAACACTGTCGAGTGGCACGAGCCCGTGCCGCAGTCGGACAACCCCACTGTTCAGGCAGCTGGCGCTCCGGGTTCAGACGTCGAGTTTGACGTGTTTGACATCCGCCGAAAGGGAGATCGAAACGTAAAGTGCACAATCACCCTTCAGCTGAAAGAATTCCCTAATAAATTCAAGTTGAGTCCGCAGTTGGCCGAGATCTTAGCCATCAACGAGGCGACCAAACCTGGTGTGGTGGTAGCAGTGTGGCAGTACATCAAGTTCCACAAACTGCAGGATATGAACGAAAAGAGGCTCATCAAGTGCGACTCTGCCCTGCGCAACCTGTTTGGAAGGGACTCTATCTCGTTTCCCCATATAATGGAGCTGCTAAACCCTCATCTCGGACCGCGCGACCCAATTGTGATCGAATACGAGGTCCAGGTGGACAAAGAGTCTACGCTGGGTGAGTTCGCGTACGACATTGATATCGAGATAGACGACCCTATTCGCGCTCAGATGGAAGACCTGCTGAAGAACTGGTACTCGAACCAGCAGCAGATCATGGAGCTAGACGACTCAATCTCCATGGCGGTCCAATCACTCAACACCCTGCGTCTAAAACGCGATTTCTTCAATCAGCTGGCCAACGACCCTGTACACTTCTTGCAAAAGTGGCTAGCGTCGCAGTCTCGGGACCTGAAACTGATATCTGCAGACCGGGGCTTCAGCGAGGAGAATGTTCGCCATTCTTCTTTCTATACAGAAGACCTGTTGAACCAGAGTATCCACCTGTTTCTGAATGCCCAGCAGTGAAAGCAACACAACAAACTTATGACTATTTATGTACTTTTGTAATATAACTATATACGGTTCAGCTCGCCTACGGCGCGGCCTCTCCAGGGGAGGGTTTGTTCCGCTTCGCGGAAACCTCAAACGGTACCACACCCGTAACTATATACTAATCGTTATATAAACCCCCAACTGTATATAACCACAACAATACACAACCACAATTGTATACAAAAGATTGCTGTAGGGTACAGTAATACATGATGTAAAACCTCTCTGTCTTTCCATATTGACGTAGTTCATGGTATCAACATTTCTACAGTATACGTCCTTCTCTAAGATGGACTCATGTTGGCTCACCAAGTGGTGTGGATGAAGACGATCGGTCTAGGATATTTTTTTCAAAAATCTTTGTAACTCTTTGCAACCTCGCAAGCATTCCGCAAAGCAAAACCAAATCTCCCCAGTAGGGGGCCCACCAGAGATGAGTACACGACCCTTTCCGCAGGTCTTGATATTTCCTGTTTTCTGACGGATTGCAAGTGATCGTCGCTCGGTACGGCTGAACAGTTGCATGCCTTGACGTGACTCAATCATCCAACTTTAACTCAAGGATTGGTAGAAGAACAGGAAGAAACAAGAATGCCAGGTTATTTCTCGACCCGTTCATCTGAAAAGACACTCTCGTTTGAAGAGGCAGTAATTGAAGGACTTGCACCTGACGGAGGACTGTACATTCCCGAGGAAATTCCTCATGTTTCACAGGAGACTTTGAAAAAATGGCAATCGCTGAGCTTTGCTCAGCTCGCTGTGGAAGTCATGAGCCTGTATATCTCGGAAAGTGAAATCTCGAAGAAGGATCTTGAAGAGCTAGCAAAGAGATCGTATGCTACTTTCCGCTCTAAAGATGTTACCCCGCTCAGACTGCTCAACAAGGAGAAATCACTGTATCTTCTTGAACTGTTTCACGGGCCCACGTATGCATTCAAGGACGTTGCTCTGCAATTCGTGGGTAACCTGTTTGAGTACTTCTTGGTCAGACGAAACCAGGGAAAGGCAGAAGATGCCGCTGATAGGGAGAAAATCACCGTTGTAGGTGCAACCAGTGGAGACACCGGATCGGCTGCTATATATGGTCTGAGGAATAAGAAAGACGTTTCTGTATTCATCCTGTATCCTACTGGCAGAGTTTCCCCTATTCAGGAGAAGCAGATGACCACTGTCCTTGACCCCAATGTTCACACAATCAGCGTAAAGGGCACATTTGACGATTGCCAGGACTTGGTCAAGGAGATATTTGGAGACAAGGAATTCAACTCCAAGTACCACGTCGGAGCCGTCAATTCTATTAACTGGGCTCGAATCTTGGCCCAGATCACTTACTATTTCCACAGCTACTTCAATCTTCTGAACTCCGGGGTTAGTCCTCTTAAAGCTAAGTTTATTGTGCCAACGGGAAACTTTGGAGATATCCTAGCAGGATTCTACGCTAAAAAGATGGGTCTGCCCATCGAGTCGCTAACTGTGGCCACAAATGCAAATGACATCTTGCATCGATTTTTCCAATCAGGAGACTACAGTAAAAGTGCTGATGGAAAGGCTCCTCCGCATGTCCACGCTACTCTTTCTCCTGCGATGGACATTCTGGTGTCGAGTAATTTTGAACGGTTCCTGTGGTATCTAGCGCGAGAAAAATTGGCTGAGAGCAATGCTGAAGCTGGAATGGTGGTGAACCAGTGGATGTCTGATCTCAAGACCTCGGGCCATTTCCACTTGCCTGATGAGCTCCTCAAGGCCGCGCGAGACTACTTTTCAAGTGAGCGAACCTCGGACGAAGAGACCATCCAAACCATCAAGCATGTATACCAGCAAGTCTCACCGGGGTACATTTTAGACCCTCATAGTGCAGTTGCTGTCAGTGGCGCTCTGCGACTGATCCAGCACGATAATGATGCTTCTTCGTATCAGTATGTGGCCCTCTCTACGGCCCATCCGGCCAAATTCGCTGATGCCGTTGATATGGCGCTAAAAGGTGCTGAAGGTTATTCTTTTGAGAATGACGTTCTTCCAGACGAGTTCAAGGAGATGGCCAAAAAGGAATCTAAAAAGTTGTTTGCTGAGGACACGAAGTTGCACACTATCAAGTCTATCATCATTGACGAGCTGAATAAGGAAAAGAGTGCTTAACTAATGACAAATATACAGCCGTCATGGGAAGAAGTCTCCGGCGGTCCCTGCCAGGGAGGTTGTTTCTGCTGCGCAGAAGCTGATGATTCAAACAGAGATTTTACTATTGTTCGAACGCTTGTAGTGGACGTAGTGCTGATTAGCATGTTGGTTAAGTTGTAGTCTATTATCATTGACAAGTTAAATTAGGACCAATAACTACTCAACTAACAAAAAAAAAAAGCGAAACTGTATGTGAATGGTGTGTGTAACAGGCCAGTGGAATTGGCAAATATACATGAAGTATGCTACATATATATAATAGATTAACGAATTACAATTTAATTACAAAAATTCCGTGAGAACACGACCGGAACGCAAAATGAACAGAGCAGCGACATCTCCTTCTTTAAAATCAAGAAAAAGGAAGTTTCTGCGAAGCAGAACTATTTACTCCAAATCAAGCTTCGGTGGCTGTCACTTCTGTTTTCGCAGGATCAAGCTTCAGGACCGCCGGTTCTTCGCTAAACTCGATCAGTTTCGACACATCCTGCGCAAGAGGTGCCGCGGTATTTACCGACATCTCTAAAATATGTAAAATTCTGCTTTTGAGAGGTCCCCATGAGCAGTCAACCGACAAATCGTCAAACCGTAGCGTGGCAACCTTTCCCTCAATCTCTACTACAGCGGAGCGCTTATCCTCAGCCACAGTAAAAGTGTCACCAAATTGAGCGCGTAACAGCGCACACACTTCGTCAACTCGGTCCAACGAACTGTGACTATTATGATTAGCATGATTATGAGAATGCTCTGTTCCATTAGGTACACATCCGCATGGCTTGGAAGACATTTTAACCGATGCTGGAGACGAATCTACAGACAGAAGCACAGCCAGTGTGGTATCTGCTATAGCATCGTTCATAACATTCCCAATCCATTCAATAGTGGTTTGGTCCCCCTCGTGGATGACCGTGACGGCGTTCATCACACGAAACTCGGCAACTTCGTCGTCACCTAAATCCTCGACCATGCCAAACATCTGTTCAAGGTGATATCTTATCAGCTCGGGGCCCGCGTTCACGATTATAGTCTGACGCTCGGTGACTACGCTCGCTGTCAGAGAGGAGTACTCTCGAAGATCGCTCACGTCCAGCAGGCTTACATTAAAATCTTTCTCGACAAGCACTCCAGAGATAATTCGGCCATCTTTGGGGCCCTCGGCAGCGAGAAGACCCAGGGTCCTGGCTACTTTAGCGCTTTTAAATGGGAGTTCGACCTCGTAGCAGTTTTTGGGGTTGTATATCTTAACTTCTCGCTCAGTCCCCTTTCGGTCCGAGTACTTACTCAACAATGCACTTTTTAGCCTACCCATGTTATTCTGCTCTCCGTGTACGAGAATAATGTGAGAGGCGTTGATTTGGTCGATGAACTCCGTGTTTTCTTTGAAATCAACATGCGCAGCAAAAGAAAGTTCTTTCACCGTTAACCGACGCGGGATCCGAACGTCTGGGTTGCTCGCAGACGGGATGTCTGTCGGATCGTTCATGATCTGTTTTGCCATTGTGCCTTCGACCGAATACCCGGTCATGAGCAACGTGTTCTTTGAATCAGGTGCCCATTTCTCTAGCAGTTCTCTAGACACGCCATTTTGCAGCATTCCTGGACTCGCTACCATAACAGAGGGACCAATGTCGTCAAACCTATCCAGACTCCTGAGACTCTTCACATATTTGAAATGAAACGGGTTCGTCCTGCTGTCTTTGAATTTCTTTCGTATGTCGTCGTTCATCATGTTTATATAGGTCTGGTAGACTGCCATGCACTTTCGAGCAAGTGACGAGGCGTAATAAATATTGACGTTCTGTAATTCCGGGTGGTTATCCCAATACTCGTCCAGAATGAGCAGAATCTCCTGCGCTCTACCCAGGGCAAACACTGGCAGCAGACACCTGCCACCTTTAGTGATGGTAGAATGAATTAGCGATGTCAGTTGAGCCTCTCGCTCTTTTCGTGGCTGATGGGTGCTGGTACCGAATGTCGACTCCACAATCAAAATGTCCGGTTTCTGCAACGGAACTTCGGCAGAATTCAGGTGCCGGTCTTTTTCTCGTGAGTAGTCTCCGGTGAACAGAACCTTGACGTCTCCGATTTCTATAAAATACATTGCCGCTCCCAGGACGTGGCCGGCGTGGTATGCCGTGAACTTTATGCCTTCTATCTCCATAGTCGAGTGGTAGTCGATGGTTTCGATCCGATCGAACGATTTGCTGAGATCCTCGTCTGAATAAAGTGACTGAGTGCTGTCTGGTGCTGAGCTCACTTTCACAAAGTCGCTCAGTAGCCACCGATAGATGGCTTTGGTCGGGTGCGTCATAAATACACGGCCCTTGAAGTTCGTCCTCTGCATCACGTAGGGCAGTGACGCAGCATGGTCTACGTGGAAGTGCGAAATCAAGATGATGTCCACCGTAGAAAGGTCATAATCATCATAGAACGGTAGTGACGCCAGTCCACTATAAGCAGGATGAACCCCAGCGTCGAGCATGATTGTCTTGCCCTTGTAGGCGATGATGTGGCAGCTCCTCCCGACTTCGCTGCCACCGCCTAGAGCGACGAATTCGAACAGGTCCTTTTCGTCAATATCCTCGTTTTCCCGTTTAGACATTACGGTTGTGTGTTTGTTTACCACTGAATGTTAAAACTTAAAGCGAGAGAAGTATTGAATTGATGAAATGGGGGTGCAAGCTACGGAATGCGCAACCCGTTTTGATTGTAACGATCTGGAGAACTGAAAATGTGAAAATTTGAAATTTGTACGAACTACCCTCCCCCACACTAAGTGAGATTCTTCTAAGTAAGAAGTAATATTTCACAACTTTGAATATGTTGTTGGAATTGATTAGAATCTTTCAAATACGTAATATTTATTTGTCAATTAAAACCAGACTTGTCTAAACTTCCCTGCCCAGACCAAGATATTGTTGCTTCAGAAGATGCAATGGCTCAGAGTAGAGAATTGAAGTAGCTTATACAGTCTTCGAAGTATGCAATATTTAAGCATATGAGTATTGAAAGCGATTAGAGTCTACTAGTATCCGTTTGACTGCTTGTGTTCTTTCATTCCACCCGTAGTAAAGAGATGGGTAGCCACATTGAATGCTCTACATGCTTGACTCATTCTAACTAAAGGCTACTTATTGTATTTAACTCTAACCTTTATATATACTGTACATAGGACACAGGAACAAGCAGCGCTGCAGTGCTGCTTTCCGGATAGTCCCTGTGCCGCGACCTATTCTATTGATAACAGACGAGTGTTTTCATCACTGGGTGGTTTCAATTCTCGCGAAGCGGGACCAACCCTCCCCGGGAGGGAGCAATGTCTTACATTGTGAGTGATATTAGAGTATTCTAGATGTGATATTATATATATCTATATAGGTTATATTGTAGGTCAATGCTCCTTTCAGCTAGTAATTTTAGCCACTAGCCTCGGCTTGTTGGCTCAAAATGTCCTTTACCATCTGCTCGTAGGTCTTGTACGTCAGTCCCAGCACTTTCTTAGATCGCGAGTTGTCTGGTCTCACGGTCAGGTCCGTAACCGAACCAAAATTCCAGTTACCAGTCGGAAAGTCGCGTTTGGCAACCTCAATTGCGTCGTTCCAGTGAGTGGCCCCGTCGGCAGAGATGAGAATAGACTGGTTGCCAGCGACAGACGGGTCAATGGATTTGACAAATGCCGCAGCAACGTCATCAACGTGGACCACAACAGTAAGAAGCGGTGACTTTGCTCCATTGGCTACCAGGTTCCAAACAAGGCCACTGGATCCTGTGGGGACGTCCCCTGCCTTGAAGATCAAACTCCTTCCAAGCACAAAAGTGGGCATGAGAGAAATGACGTCGTAAGAGGGCTTGTGCTCCTTGACGTACTCCCAGGTCTTCTGCTCAGCAAGAGTCTTGGCAACAGCATAGGCCTCAAAAGGATGGTTCCACTTTTTGGCTGAGAAATCCACACCTGGGGGGATCTGGGTGACTTTTTCTTCAGATATGTCGCCCGTAGATTTATCGAGAGCAACTCCAGACGAGGCGATGACGACTCTTTTGAGTGACTTGACTCGAGAAGCAGCTTCCAGAGTGCCATTGATATTATCCACAGTGGGTTTGATAAGCCCCTCGTAGAAGTCAGTCACTTTAGCTGAAGCTATGGGAGAAGCAAGGTGGAATAAGTAGTCAGCCCCAGCAAGCAGAGGCTCCAAGGCGTCCGGGTCAGAGATGTTTCCCGCAATGTGCACCAGTTCCAGGTTTTTCAAAAGAGGAGAGTCTTTGTAGAACTCTTGAAACTTCTCGATTTGCTCAGTCTTTCGGAAAGCAGCTCGCACTTTATGTCCGGCTTCTAAAGTTGCGTTCAGAACCTGGGCTCCAATGAACCCACTTCCTCCAGTGATGGCTACCAATGACATTGTTTGTTTTGTAAGACTATCAACGACTTTATCCAAGTATGAGTATATAGTGCGTGGCAGATTAAAATCAATTGTGCGAGGCTCTATCAGATTTATATATGATTTTTTTTGTTATAGCTTTTCGGAGATAGATTCGAATCCTGCATTAGAGCCGCGGATAAAAAAAACTGTGTCGGATCCGGGCATCGCAGGGTGCATACAATGGGCAACACGGAGTTTCTTATAGCCGAGGTTCAACAAATAATCCCATCTCCCACAATCTTAGGCAATAACTTCTCTCAAAAACGCCGTTTCATCCTTGATGACAGTCCGTGAAACGCAACCGCATGCTGTTCGTAAAAATGTGTCAATCACGAGCTGACAAATGCCCCGCAAGAGTGCCAAGAGTCTTTGCGGTACAACTGTAAGTTGCTGGTGAAGTGTTCAAAACTGTAAAATAGGTAGCTTTCTAAGTACGTTGTTACGATTCACAGTATCTTCTTCTTGGTCTACAGACTTGCAAGGTAAGTAAAGTACCCCTGAGAGAATAGACAACTAGCGGTTACTGAACCCTTCCAGCTTAAAAATCTCGGAGATGAGCGCGGAAATTAAAAAGGTAGCTTCGAGAAATGACGAGATGATGTAATGAAGATTACTACTGCCAAATTGGGCTATCACCAGGGACCCTTTTCCGTCGTCTTCTTTCTTCCACACTATTCTTTCTTTCAACCTGTTCATGGACCAATTATTTAATCTATAGAGGCGGCGTTTACATTATACTTGTTTCAAACCGCCAATAGAGAGCGAAAGTTACTCAAGTCAGCTCACAGGTATGGTTTAATTTTGTACGGTAAGTGCTTCTTTCTACACATTGTGCAAGAAGCACGTCTCAGACGACCAACAACCTGTTTTCGTGGGCATAAGTGTCCATGCGAGGCATATCTACCAGCTTGTCTGACCTCGGGACGATCCATTGACTCGTTGCGTTGAAACCGCCTGCTGCTACACATCTACAGTTTGTTCACGCTCCTCCATTTGTACTGGTTTTTTTTCCTTAATACGAGAGAATGCGCAATGTGCGTCGATCGGCCCTCGTATTAAACGTCGCGGCTGTGGGGCGTTTCTTCACTGAAGTTCTTTCAACGCTGACATATACCATGGGGAGAAAATGGTCGCCATATTGGACCTTAGGTTTGTGCCTGTATTCTCCAAGTATTTATTCTGTACGATCTTTGCTATTTACATTGTGCGCTAGTTATGCTAGTGTCAAGAGCTTAGATGTATGCTCATTACATATTAATGTTATGCTCTCTTTAAACCGTATGCTGCAAGCGTTTCATCCGTTATACTGTATATGCTGCTTCAGTGCCCTGAAATGTATTGTAATTGGCCGACGGTTTCTCCTTTAAACCCTCCATCTCTCGCCGTATCTCTATGTTTTTTCTGTTCAGTAGATGTTTCCGTGCTTCCAACATCATTGATATCAGCCATATGGTGATCAGTGCACTCAGAACCATAGCAGGTAGGATAACTCTGAAGAACAGTTCGTCATCTTTAGAAGGCAGGCGCTGGTAGTTTGCTTGGTAGGCAAATAAATGCGACTTCTGTGTGTCGTCGTTTAGAGCATGCTCAGATTGTGCCTGTGATTGCGATAGTATGACATTTAAAAGTGCTACTAGCATTGTGGTCTTCTTTTTATGGTCTTAAATAACTATAAGTTAGTCGAACTTTCTGTCGAACCATACGTCGAAAGCTTCTCCCATAAATAGTTTTTTGGTAAAGATAATCTCGAAATCTCATCGGTTGGTGGAGCGTTAATTTCAAAGGAGAATCACATATCGTTGATTATTAAATCCTAGTGGACCTATATGTCAATTTCATCTCTAGATATTAGATTAATTAAAAAAAATATTGATTAAAATTTTCAATCCTCGTTTATCGATTAATCACTGAACTCTAGCAAAATTCCACCGAATGCGAAACGGATATGGGACGTAATCTCATAAACCACAATATCATAAGAGCTGGTCATCTTAATGGAAATGGGATTCGTGATAAGGGGCGAAGAACCTCATCTGTTATAAAGAAAGGAGAAGATCTGGCGTCTATCATTATACAGTCGTTTTTTCATCGAATCAGATTCTCCGTCATGAAGTTTACTATCTCACTTCTCAGCTTCTACATCCTCGCCGCAACATTGGACCTTGGCCTATCTCAACCTTCTGGCTCAGTTTTAGTCGCAAATATAGCAAAAGCCAAAATCCCAAAAAGAGCAGCAACCAACTCTCTCCAAAAAAGATCGAAAGTACTGAATCCCGTATTACAAAACCAAGTCGACTTCTACAGCCTGGAAGTCGACATTGGCACTCCTACCCAAAAACTAAACGTCCTTCTTGATACAGGATCAAGCGACTTGTGGGTATACGCACCAGGAGCCGTTAGTTCTTCCGATATAGCCACCTTTGACAGCAGCAAATCGTCCACATTCCACGATAACCAAACAAAGTTTTCGATCAACTATGTTCAGGGTGCCGCAACAGGAGGATGGGGTACTGACACGGTCTCAATTCAAGGTGCAGCCCTTTCTCACCAATCGTTTGCCGTTGTCGACCACGGAGCAGCTCTAGACGGCATTCCGGGCCTTCTCGGGGTAGGTCTCCCGACCGAAGAGTCAACAATGGCGTTCTTATTTGGCAGAGAGTATGCCAACGTTCCCATCAGTCTGTACCAACAGGGTTACATTGCATCTCCCACTTTCTCTCTATACTTGGATGATCTCGACGCACAGACCGGATCCATCATCTTTGGAGGAATTGACCAATCAAAGTATCAGGGGCAACTTTACACGGTTCCTCGCGTAAGCCGTGCTAGCTACGACGTTGCTCTAGATAGTATCTCCACCGCTGGCTTCAAGACTCCTCAGATGAAGGTCACTTTAGACTCGGGCACCTCTTTAGGATTGCTTCCCACAAGTATTCTTCAGGACTTTCAGAAATGGCTTTCCATGAAGTACGATGAGAAAAACGCTTACTACTACTGGCCTGGTGATACCAAAATTCCCAATGACCAAGTAGGATTCACTTTTTCAGGCGTCACCTTTTCGGTTCCTCTGAGTTCGCTCTTCATCAAGTCGGATATCCTCGGTGAACCTTTCCCGAATGGCCAGCTCGTATTTGGTGCCATGCCCAACGACAACAATCCGGACACCATTTTGTTAGGTGACGTATTCCTACGAAGTTTGTATGTTGTCTACGACGCAGGAAATCCTCAAATCGGGCTAGCAGCAGCCAACTTTACTCCTGGTCAACCGAACATTGTGCCTATTACTAGTGCGACGTTACCGCATTCACAGCCTGCACCTCTGTCACAGAATTCTTCAAATAACAGTAACGGGGGTAGTTTAGTCGACAGGCTTTTTGGATTCTTCAGAGGCCATTAGACCCATTAATCTGTCCGCTTGCAAAGTTTCAATTATGAAAAAAGAAGTTGTAGATTTCGACCACCAAATAAAGACCTTTTCCCCATTTACCCCACCCCCTGCATGTAAGTAGTGAACATTTTGTGATTTTCATCCTTTTTATTTGGACTTCTGTACGAACTGATTCAGAGTAGAAGAAGTAAATAAACAATGAGAAACAGAGTACTCATCGTAGGACCACCCAAAACAGGGAAACTTACGGTCGTGAAAGGTCTTGCTGGGAACTTGCCTGTAATTGGAGGTTCAAACCATAGTGGTCTTTCTCATGAACTTCTAATAGAAACCAAGTACTATTCAGCTCAGCTCAGCATATGGGTGGACGAGTACTCTGGACGATTGGACGATGACAAAGAAAACCAGCCTGCTCTGCCGCAAGATCTGAGCAGCATTGACGAGTGGACAGAATCTTTCTGCTCAGAAGAAGCCAAAGAAGTGAGAGATGTCTTGGGAGCAGTTGTTTTCACTGTAGATGGAAGCAAGGCCGGGTTAAAAGACGATATCGTCAAACTAGCTGCCTTTGTAGACCACTTAGAAGACGAAATGTGGAATGGGTCCGGCCTGGTTGTTTCTCGCCAGGCTGTGAGTGAAGAATTTCAGGATTACTTGTTTGACAGGGGTCTCGAGTTTGTATGTTTGGACGATGCAAATGACGAGGAGAGGGGCGAGAAGAGGGGTCTGGAAAGAGTGAGAGAGATTTTGGAGATGGTTCCGTGGGACACCATGCCTGAAGAGGCGGAAGAAGCTGAAACCGAAGAGGGCGAGAAAGAAAAAGAGAGAGAAGACGACAGTGAAAGCGATAAAGAGATAGACATGAAGGAAGAAAGTAAAAGAGAAACCAATCTAGAAATCAACCAAGAAGGACATTCACCTGATGACAATTCGCATTCAGATTCACTGCAACAACCTCCGGACCCAAAGGTCATCAACGATCTGCTATCCCATGGTTACAGCAAACCTATCCTGAACGATACCGGATCTGAAGACCAGGTGGAAGACTTGGCACGATTTATGGACAAGCTCAGAGCAGTGCGAGGTAAGCACCGGGAAGGGTTGGTTTCGCTTCGCGAAAAAATCAAGTTTCTATATCAGCAGTCTAACCAGATAACAGCAAGTCACTAAGTCACGAAGCAAGGACTAAGCTTTCCGAAGATCTGGCAGATGAACTATTGGAACTCTTATAAAGTGAGGAGATAAACGCAGAGCTGATGTTTATTTATTTGGAAAACTCAACGCATTACGAGCAAGCACTCTGGATTGCTTATCAAAAAATTTGTTCGTTACCACTATTTCACCATTCACAGTCTAGCTAGATCACAGCAAGTCACCAATTCATCAATTCTCCAATTCTGGAAGCCAGGAAGCTACGACTAAACTTTCCAATAGCTTGCCATTGGGTACTGATGTAAAAAGTGAACATGCGAGGAAAAGAGCTGAAGCTCATTTTGTTCTGAAGATTGATTATTTTTGTTTTTCCGAGGGCGAGTTCTCTGCTCGCTGCTTTTTCTTCTTCTTTTTGTCGCTTTTGACTTTCTAAGATCCCACTCAGTTTTTTCTAATCGGTCTTGTCCTGCTTTCTCTTGCCCATGTTTTTAATGACCCGTCTCCTCTGCTTGATCATGTGAGTGTAAAGCATGTAAAACCCGGGAATGTACCCCAGGATCACTGCTTTCAAATACAATGCGTACCAGGGACTATATGCTTCGGCCTGGTCGAGCGACTGGTACACGAGAAACACCTCGGATCCGGCCCCAAGTGGATAAAGTACGAAAAACGTGTTATATCTGAGCCACACGAGTACCTTAGGCAGCTGGCCGTCGCGGTACAGGTTGGCTGCATAGTAAGAGTATCTAATTATCTCGGTGATGCTCCACGCGAGCACCATGGAGCTGAAAGCAAAACTTTCGCCGACATCTGGAAACACGTAGAGTACTCCCCATACGAGCAGAAGTCGCGAGTAGACTTGAGTGAGTGTAGTGAAGAGAGGAGATTTGACAAATCCAGTTAAGCAGTGGACGATTTCCATCACGGCCAGGGTCTGAATCCAACGCGTGTAATCACTAAGTCCTCCTGCTACGAATTTCGATCCCACTAGAGGGAAAAGAATTGCCAGCCTGGCGAGTACACTGCCCCACAGAAAGGCACTAGCCACGTTGTAAGAAATAAGGTATCCTTTCACGTCCATTGTGGTGTTGTTGGTGTATGTGTGTGTCCGTCCCAATTGCAAAAAAGAAGTCCTGTCTATTAAGTTAAGAAATGTTGAGAGTTATAAATCACGATCCCGCCGTTGATCGTCAGGGCAACCCATTTAAGTTGAAGATGCATTCAAAGGAGAGAGACAAACAGATAGAGAGAAGTATTATTCAAATTAGACGACAATTAGTTAAGTTAAAATAACTGAAAAATAGTATGGTAAGTATTATATGGGTGTGCCAGAGCTAAGTATCTCCTTCATGCAATGTGCCACCGCTATCTTCAAACCACGTCTAAGTACGAATGTCGCACAATGTGGAAGTTGTAATTTAAACCAATAATTTTTCGAAAACCAGAAAGACCCTCCTGGCTAGGAAAACAACGTGGAAGCTCAGGCGCTATTACTGATTACTATACACGTCCAGAATCTCAAGGTTCGTTCGAATCTACGCCGACCCTCCTCCAGTATCTGTTCATGAGCCTCACAGGACAAGGAGCCGCAAACGCCTCGCAAGCCGCTCAGGATTTAGAATGTCAAGATCTCGGGCAAGAATTGTGTGTTCCACATTTCTATTCAGCTAGTCCTCCTGTTTAGAAGCATTTAATGCCAATTGATCTTTGGGAGGTGCGCTGAAAGCCCGAAATCCCCCGTTCGCACGGACGGACCCCAAGTTGCAGTGACGTTCATGGTCACGTGATGTCTGCACCTCCAACCCTCGCGAAGCATGACGGTTCAATGCTGCTTGATTTCTCCATAAACTGGAACAAAAAGTCTTCGCGAAAAAGGGAGCAGCGAGGTGAAATACAAAAAAAACCCCAAAAAACCTAAAAAAAAAGTCCTGACAAAACCATGAAGTGGCTATCCGTGGCGCTACTTTGTAGTTTGGTTTGCGGGGCCCTCTCCTGGTCAGCCCAAGATAGAGAGATCTTTTCCCTTCGAGAAGGAGTCGAAAATGATCTGGGCAAAGGCATCACTTTCTACGAGTGGTTAGGAGTCGAGAGGAATGCGGACCACGATACGATTGGGAAGGCATATAGGAAACTATCTGTTAGGTTACATCCGGATAAAAGCACTGCCAAAGGAGCTACGGATCGCTTTAGCCGGCTTGGTCTAGTTTACAAGGTACTGCGGGGTCCCGGCCGAGAAAGATATGATTTCTTTCTGGACCACGGGTTTCCTCGTTGGAAGGGTACTGATTATTACTACTCGAGGTATCGACCGGGTCTTGGCACTGTCATGTTGTTTCTCTACCTGTTAATTGGGTCTGCACAGTACGCCTTTTTGTACATAACTGCAAGTCAGCACCGAAAGCACATGAGTGATGTGATTGACAAAGCGCTTGAGTTGGCAGGTGTTTCATCTACCAAACGAAAGGTGACGTTTGAGAATGGCAAAGTATTTATGGTGTACCCGGAAGGGACTGTATTTCTGCTCGATAATGATGTCGAATTTCACCTCAACTTGGAAGATATCAGGTTGCCCACGTGGAAGGACACACTGGTGTATCGCGTTCCATTGTGGGTATACTGCAGATGGTCTGGTAAAGAGTACCAGCCGGATATCAAGGGGCAGTATCTAGGTACGAAAGGTGAAGGCGAAAAGAAGGAGAGGACTTTTAAACCGAAGCCTGCTAGTAAGGTTGGTTCAGTTAGGCGAAAGAGATAGAAAAGACTAGACACAATTGACAAAACATGGCATTGATCGGTCGGAGCTTGGATATTTGCGTCTGCACAAGAATTTCAAACGATAAAGAATTCAATTTGTTCAAACACTCAACACTGTGATGGTTCTGCGATAATAGTAAAAAGCAGCCTTGGGCTAAGAAGGGATGTATTAGAGAACAGGTAGCGCCTCGGGTTAGAAAACTCAAATTAGATACTAATTTCCGACACATTATTTTGTACAAACTGAATGGACATTGTCAAGAATCCTGCGAAGCAGGACCAACCTCCACGGCGTGGGTCCGCCCAAGGCGAGCTAGACATTGCTCGGACTGGAACTAAATAGATCAAGATTAGAAATGTTTTAATGGTCACAACTACATTCGTAAAAAGAAAGGCACAAAAGCACCCCGCTAATTCATATCATTGTAACTTCGACTGCGAACCAACCCCAGTCCGTCGTCTTCTTCAATCTCATGCTGTTCCTCCATAAGCCCGCCAGCGTTTTCATGAGAATAACTTCTATATCGCTCGTTTTCCCATTCATCATCGTCATCATCTTCGTCGCTGGACCCAAAGTGCCCGGAACCAGTCATCTGCTGGGACATGTAACGCGTGAACTGATCTCCGCTGGCCAGATCGCTGTGTCGAAACCCTTGGAGCCCGCCTTCTTCCTCCTCTTCGTCGTCGTCATCTTCAATGCGGACCTGCGTGCGCTCTAGCTCGCCTAGCTCCGAACTGATGTCATCATCGCCGTTGCCAAGAATAATAGCATCAGGATTTCGCGGTTCACCCTCGGTAGACTCAGGGCGACGTCCCCCTAGGATCATGTTATACTGTTCACGGGTCTGCACCAACGACGTAGTCACGTAGTTCATCCAGGTCGGCCGAGAAACCGCTTCAGCCACCACGGGACTAATGGTTTCAGCCGAGTAGACCGCTGTGAATTTCACCACTTCTTCTGAGATGAGGGTCAGATGTCCCATGTATCCCAGACGGGTCCTATGCTGACGTTCGTACTCCTCGCACTGGATCTGGCCCTCGCATAGGATATCGGTCAGACGCGCTCTCTTGAACAGGTCTATAGCCAAAAACCGGTTGTAGCCATCCTGCATAGGACCGTTGAGGATCTGTTGCACAATATCAAACACCACGTTGTGCAGGAAGTTGTTCCAGGGGAACTTGAAGAACATTTCCAAAATAGCAGGCACGCACCCGTTGTCAGTAAGTGCGATCTTGAACCGGTCGCCAACGACTGGGTTTTTGCGAATACTCTCTTCGATCTGGTCGAGGTTGAGTTCCTCGCCGCTCTTGTTGCTTGCCACCGACTCTTCCTCGTCGCTCTCAGATTTCACTTCTTTTTTGTCAGTCATAACGACGTCTTCATCAGCGGGTGGAGTGGTTACTTGGTGATTATCAGCTACTTCCTCCTGCGCCTCGTCTTCTAGTTCCTCCTCCATTGGCTCCTCTGCAATTGTTTCCTGGTGCTCCAGGTTCTCACCACCCTTGATGGTCAATTTGTCGATTCCAGACTCGATCCCAGGGCTGCGTATAGGAGGCGACTGCTTCTGCTGACTCTGACTACTGATGTCTTCCTGGCCACCAACATCCTTTTCATCAACTTCGTGAAGCAACACGTCAGTTTCGTTGTTGTTGTTGTTGCCTTCATCATTGTCAGAGACACCATCGTTTTCGTTGTCGTCTCCATCCTCGCCCTTGGCCCGAGCAATCACTTTTTTCACTCGCTCTCTTTCTCCGTCTCGCGCTCGAACTATCGACTCTCCCGAAGAATCGTTGAGAAGCGCCATATTACTACAGTGCAAAAGTTCCGCCAAAAGCTCGCAGATTTTAAACCTCTCGAACCCCAGCGGTTCAATCTCGCCAAACGGAGTTTCCAGCTTCTCCTTGTGCGGCCGAGTCAGCATCTCCTGGAACTTGGGGATGCTTTCTGAGAAAACGTTGATTAGGGTGCCGAGATAGATCGGATCGCGCGGGCCAGGCGGGTGTGACTCCATGGTGATGTACAGAACAGGCACAAAGTCGTAGTCCGAGTTGTTCTTGCGAATAATCTCAATGATGACGCCTACGCCTGTGGCTAAACCCGTGCCGCCAAAAAGCATCAGACGCAGCAACTCTCGCACCACAGGTTCGCTGACTAGTTCTCGCGAAAGCTCATTGGGCCCAATGGTGTTATTGTCGGTGCTCGAATTTGCACTGATGGTGACAAACGCTTTAAGGAAGTCCCCAGCAGCAGACTGCTGCGACGAGGGTACTTCAGGCCCCAGAAACTCAACGAGTCGCGGGATCAGCTTCTGGTTCTGCAAAAACTCTATAATGCCAGTTGAGTTGTCGGGCTTGTCAGACGATATTATTTTCAGCAGGAAGTCCATCAGGGGAGGGTTGTCGATGTGTTTCACGATGCGCCGGACAAACGTCTTTTGCTTGCGGATGTACGCCAGCATCTCGTCTGTTTTCTTGTCTAACAAATGCTCATTAATTTTGGTAAAGTACGACGAGTACGAGATGTCCAACGGCACCGGGTAGTCGAGTATCTTCCACAGCTCGTCAATGAGGTCTTCCGACTCCATCAGCGTCTCGGTGATACTCCACACGTCTGCGCTGAGAATCTGCGTGCACGTCTGCGCGTACCGATGCTTTGTCTCGTAAAACGACTTATCTGCGTCGTTTTCTTCGTCGTCAGAGTCGTTGTGGCCGTGAAACTGACCGTGCTGTTGCTCCTGCAACTCTGACTCCTGGCGGTCCTGGTCCTGGTCGTGGTCCGAGTCGCCGCCCTCAACTTCTTCCTCTTCTTCCTCGTCTGAGTCTGTGTCCATCTGGTCCGGCTGTTTATTACCGCCGAGAGGAGTCAGCTCGGGCGTGGACGAACCACCGAGATTGCCGCTTCCACCACTCGACATGTTTCCCAACTCCTGATCAAAGTCACTGTTGCTTCCACTCGATTGTTCACTATCGGAGAGGGTCTCAGAGTCGTTGTGAGAAACGTCGGCTTCTGAGCCGGCCGCATCGTCTTTTGATGGACCAGACGACGATGTAGCAGACTCAGACGTCACTTCAGAATGCTCAGGGTGCTGCTGGCCGTCGCCAAACGCGTCTTCTTCGGGTGTTTCGGCCTCCACTACTAGTCGCACCATCTCCTGCATCACCGCAGGCTCGCGCAAGTACTCGATCAACTTGGTGTTGGGGGTGAGCAGCTCCTGCAGCAAATCCTGCTCGTCCAGCAAGTCGATCAGCGAGTGATCTGGCTTATCGAGGATTTTGTCAATGGTGGAGATGGTGGAGAATCCATTCCCAATGCGCCAAAATGCCATGATTCACAGTTGCAAAAAGATATAATCAACTTATCCAGCAAAAACAGCAAAAGAAGAATAATCAAACTATCCGCCTGACAAATTGACTGCTGACGTATATCGGACGTCGTTTTTTTAGGCCCGCTTAAGTCGCAACTCTTCCAGAACCAATTGTTTTTATACTGTTTTTTCCTACTCAAAAAACAAGTCTTTAAATCACCCAACCAGTTTATTTCGAGGTACGCAGCCACACTCTAACTGTGAAATCAAATGCCCCAGTTATCCAGCCTGCACGCTCTCAAGTCCACGCTCTTTCGTTCGGACTTTTCTGCGTATTAACACCCCGTAGTGTCTTGTGTTGTCAATGCGCAGAAAAAGACCTCTGACGGTTAATCCAAAACGCCAGGACGAATTGCAGCTTTCCGCCTAACTTTCAGCAACGTAGACTACAGGTGGGTAACTTCCACAGTCAGGTGACTCGCAGGAGTACCTGGCAACACACATTAGCCTCAGGAGGCCGAATGAAGGTGTAGAGGAGCTGAGAGAGGTGGTGCTCGCCTCCGGCGGGGCCCCTCCCGGGGAGGGTGGTTCCGCTTCGCGGAAAAAGAAGAGCTTAGTGGAGAATTAGGCCCTAGTCGGAGTGAATACTCAGAGCTTCGCAATTACCTCGAAGGTTAATGCTGGTTATGTAAACAGTTGTTACACGCCACACTCTCTGGTGTGCACACATCAGTCGGGTGTCGGTAAATAACAGCTGGAAGCCACACTGTTCAGTAAGCTTCTATTGTACAGATCTTCCCCACATTCCGCATTCCGCGAAGCTACTAGCTACCTTCTTCGCCGGGACCCGATGAAATATCCAGACTCCTCCAAGCTTACCCGACCTTGGCGACTGGTCGCTTTGACTGGTCACTTTTCTCTCTTGCTTTCCTCTTCTATTTCTTCTTTTTCTCTGTGGCCCTCTCCCACCAATTGATTGCTAAAATGCTCTTTGCTAGATAGGTTGCAAAAATCAAAACTTCCATGGATGATTAGCTTTTCTTGCAATGGACGTACATTGAATCTTTCGTTACAATTTCGGGATCGGATTCAGTAATATGAACTCTTTTGCCAAATATCTTGCGGAATCCAGAAGAATTGTTTTGCTAAGTTACTTGCTTTATGTATATTCAAAGCAGTAACATCACAAACGGTGTTATCACATAACAACCGTAAATCCAATGGTTCAGGAAACTCTGCATATATAAGGGAGTAGGATTGGGTGCCAGTGCGAAGCAGCAATTCAGGACTTCTATACCATCGTGTAGCCACGTACAATGTCAATGGTTTAGAAAACTCTGCATATATTGTAGCTAGTATCTTTCTACGATTTACTAATATTATCTGCTATTATCACTTGTTTTCCAGGTGAGGCTCGCCTCTGGTTCGCCAATTATAGTTGTCACTACTCATCGATGGATATCTCTCTTCCCAACTTCGCTCTCTGTGAATATCATATCTCTGCGAAGCAGAGCTACGGGGTCTGGGGCTGGCCCCAGCAGCTTTCCAATAGCTGTTGCTGTTTCTGCGAAACCTGACATGTAACTCAGTCCATGAAGTACGCGAAGGTATCACTCATTATCATTGAAGCTTACCCGACCCTGGAAATATTCTGTATAAAGTGACTGGTCTACTTCATGACCGAAGCGAAGCTTACCCGACCCTGGGAACAGTCTATATAAAGCGACTTTTCCCCCGGTTCTTTCATTCTTTCTTCTCTTCTTTCTTTCTCGTGGCCTTCCGGCCACCAATCGATTGCTGAAATGTTTGCTAAAATTGCTTTGCAAAAATGCTTTGCTAGACAAATAGCACATTAGCACGATCAATCAGCCGAGGTTATGAGATCCGATTCTCACATTTGGAATTTTGATAGGATGCTAGCTAGACACAGCCTTGCCTTGATGCGGTTCAGAGGGATATCCGCGGGCTCGCTATTGGTATGGCTGTCAAAAGCAAGACATGGCCAAACAGGCCTATTCTCCGAACTCAAGCCCAAGCCTCTGGATAGATGTGTCGTACTGAGATCCCATATCTCCACTTTCAAACGCTTGTCTGGTACCGGAAATATTTTTGAGCGATGCCACCAGAAATATCAAATCCACTGCCAGCAATCGTCCTTTCGATGTTGTAGGATAGAACAAATGACTTCACAGTTCTACCAAATAGCTAGTAGTTCTATAATTCGCTAATATATATTTCGCTATTAACTCACACATCCCACTACTCAGACAACTGGATGCTGCTGGGGCCAGCCCCAGACCCCGTAGCTCTGCTACGCAGAGGATCTGAACGAGTGTTATGCCCACACAACGCTCTTGGTGAGTTTAGAGTCCGAAATTGACACTTCAACATCTCTGCGAAGCAGAGCTACGGGGTCTGGGGCTGGCCCCAGCAGCTTTAGTTCCCGTAGTTTAATCTAATGCGTTTCTGCTATGACTTCTATTTTTTCGAACCTTTTCATGTTGAAAGATCGTATAAATAACGCGCTTGCAGCTTGAAGAAACCTTAATTTCTTTTTTAACGCATCCGACCGCAAGATCTCTTCATACTCTGCAATGTGAATCAGCGGCTCCAGCCGATTGCAATATTGCTACGGCGGGAAAAGGAGTCGTCACAGGTACGATGGTATGTTACTAGCGGTCTCTCAGGAATCAAAGAGGGTTGGGTCAATTATTATAGCTGGTGGGTGATAATGCATGAATTGTGACCTGTAACGGCTGCTTTGCAGCAACATCTGTAAGGCCAGACCCTGAGGTACGCAATGGTATAATTCATCATCCTGGAAACAGTATATAAAGTGGCTAGTCTTCCGGTTCCTTCTTTCTTTCTTCTCTTTTTTTCTTCTCTTCTTTGTGGCCCCTTGGCCACCAATCTACTGCTATAATTATCGCTGAGATGCTTTGCTGGAAATCTTTGCCAGGAATCTTTGCCAGGAATCTTTGCTAGGAAGCGTTGCCAGGAATTTTCAATTGCTGCCCGACGAGGTAATACTCTGACGGCTTACAATCATGGAATCGCTCGCATGCGTTTTACTTGGACCCACAGAATCTTCTCAACAATCCTAGTGCGGTATAATTACCAGCTTCAACTTGGGTATGCTAGCGGGGTTGCCTAACTGCAAATACATACTTATAAAAGGTTTGTCCTCTCCTTACCACTATGCTAGTATAATTCATATAATTCGCTAATATATTTTTGCTATTATCAACCTTTCAAGGCGACGCAAAACTCTAGTTACTGTCTTACAACTGGATGCTGCTGGGGCCAGCCCCAGACCCCGTGGCTCTGCTTCGCAGAGAGCTTGAACAACCAGCAATGCTTCTTCGCCATTCCATAACCGTGAAATCAATCACGTCTATTGCACTACCTGTCTCGTGGATATCTGTAGATACCTTTGTAGAACGCCCCTGAGCTTGGACTTCTGTCTCCCTTAGGAATCGCTTGAACCACTGTTTAAAAAGCAGTAGGATTTTCACATACCAGACGAGCTTCTCGTTTCACAGCTCTCAAATGTCCCAGAATCAATGGGCTAGTCCAAGTCGCTCTCAAGTATTGACAATTCGACTCTTCTGATTTCTGCAAAGCAGAACTAGCCCTGCCCGGGAGGGCCCTCCGGAAGGAACTGGGTCGCTGGGGCCAGCTCGAGAATCCAAAGGCGATAAAATATATCTCCTGCGGCAATTGAAAAGCGGGCCTGAGTTGGTGAATGGTACATTTGACAATTCACGTCATCACGTGTGCATCACGTGATGCAGGTGAAACTGTAGAATCTGTGTTCTATAACGGCTGCTTGCAGCAGCATCTGCAAGGCAGACCCTGACGTACGCTGAGGTAGAACTCATCACCATAGCTTACCTGATCCTGGAAAGTACATATAGTGACAGCTCGCTTCTCTCTTTCGTCTCTTCTTCTTTTCTCTTCTTTGCAACCCTTCGGCCACCAATTGATTACTCAAATGATTGCCAACTTCTTCTCATCTTGTGCATAGTATAGATACGTTGTAGCTAATAGTTACTCGCTGATATAAGTTGCTAACTGTCAATTTCTACAGTCTGATCAAGGTAGAATAATCTCTCTTCGTCAATGTAGAGAATGTCTCTCTTCCCAACTTTTCCTCGTTCGGTGAATATCATGAAAATCTCTGCCAAGCAGAGCTACGGGATCTGGGGCTGGCTCCAGCACTCTAGTAGCTGTCCAATAGCTGTTGCTTGTGGTTCGAAATCTGACATGTAACTCAGTCCATGAAGTACGCGAAGGTATAATTCATCATCATAGCTTACCCGACGCTGAAATTCTATATAAGGTGACTGGTCACCAATTCTTTCTTGACTTCTTCTTTTTTCTCCTCTCTTTTTTGTGGCCCCCTGGCCACCTATTAGATCGCTACAATTTTTTGCTTGAAAATTGCATAGTCAGGCTAACGTCACAATTCTCCATAATCTGGAGTTTTCGTTTTTAATCAACTATCCACTGCGTTTATATATGATCTCATTATTCTCATTATTCTGCCCATTGGGAGCAGAAGAATTTGGATGTTCTCACAATCGTCCAATCGTTGCTAAGATGCTTTGCTAGGATGCTTTGCTAGGATGTTTTGCTAAGATGTTTTGCTAAGATGTTTTGCTAAGATGTTTGCTAAGATATTTGCTAGCGTCGAAGAAAAATAATCTGACTGTGAAGCCAAGCTTCTCAAAAATAGAAATTCGGAAGAGCAAATACAAGCGCCATGCTATGAAGGTCGCTATCAATTCCGGGCCACTAGGTGGCCACCATTGGAAGTTACACTGACTATACAGGCATTGTATAGGGCGCATTTTTTAATGCTTACTTCTAACTATTGCGGTCTACCACACACATGCTCAGCATTAGAGCTGTGGTTGAGAGTCGCAGTACAATCCTTTTTTCAGAATTTTTAGATTATCCTCGCGTTCTGCGAACTTTAGCTAGTATTTACTTTAAATTCGCTAATTTATTTTGCTATTATCAGTTTTAACGGCCATTCCAAAGAGGCCGGTTGGCCGAAATACTTTATTCTACTTTGTTCTTCGCGAGATTCTGCTCGAGGGAGGTGAAGCAGATTGCTTAATTTTTGGTGAGTTTGGAAGAAGTCCACAGAATTATCATATAGTTATGCTTCGCTCGGGCAACAAAAGCAGTGGCCCAAAACAAAAAAATGATTGCTTCGAACATAACAGCTGCTGGGGCCAGCCCCAGACCCCGTAGCTCTGCTTCGCAGAGATGTAAAAACTTTACTATTGCTGAAAATCACTTGGTCGAGTGATGCACCGGAAAGTATTTTTTATATCTCTGCGAAGCAGAGCTATGGGGTCTGGGGCTGGCCCCAGCAGCTGTTAGTCAAGCTACTTTAACAGGACAAGATAGGTCGGGTCACTCAATGACCAGTAGCTAACATCAAACGTATAACCTCCATCCATAAGGTTTACTTCTAGTAATAGGAATCGGGTTTTGAGATGTCCTGCTTTGACCTCGCTCTTCTCAAGGACCAGCAACGTGGTCGGTATAAACGTTGCAATCATCAATTCGTACGTTATCAATAATAACTAAAGCCTCCGATTTAGAGTCAAACAACGTCTACACGTTATCATCTCCTTCTCTGTGTTACATTGGCACTTATTGTTCAGAGAAATCAATGGCAATACGAGAGATAGCGATGACAATTGCTGAATATGCCTGCTAAGATATATGAATGATCTGCAGAGGGGCACAGAATGATCTACAATGAACGAAATTTTGGCGGCTTCACCGACGGGCCGATTGGCTTAGCCAATCAGTGAACGAGCGGACGAGCCACTCTGGATGCTATATTTGTCTTGATTTCTGCGAAGCAAAACCAGCCTCCACGGAGTGGCCCCACCGGAGGCGAGCTGGAGATTTGACAACGGTTAGTCACACTACCCAGGTAGCCGCCAGGCGCGGTTCACAAAATGCAGGGGGAGAAGCCGGATCCGTCGAGTGGGGTTGAGTGCATGCATTGCACAGGATGATCTTTTTTTATCAACTCTCTTTTTCGTTTTGGCGCAAACCCGCCCTTTAAACTGCAAAGATATAAAAACGGACTGCGAGCAAAATATGGGCTTATCTTTTCGTTATCTCTTCGTTATCTGAGAACTGTCAGATAACTATCTAACTTGTCTTTCTGCTTTTCCCCTCTCTACACTTTCCCCTCCTCTCCAGGCCCTTTCAACAATGACTGTGAAGCTTTCATCGACCTCGCAGAACCAACCGGTTGGGTCTAAGACACCATCTAACAACGTCCACCTTGACAAACTCACAGCACTAGAGTCAGCTTTGGTCAAAAAGCCAGCAGCGCAGCTCGTCAAGGCCATCACGTGCGGTAAAATCACGTCTGAAGAAGTCGTGCGTGCTTTCATCAAGCAGGCTAAGATCGCACACCAGACTACTAATTGCATCACTGAGCTGTTTGAAGACGAAGCCCTGATACGAGCACGTGAACTCGACGCTTACTACCTTGAGCACAAGAAGCCGTTTGGTGTACTTCACGGGGTGCCTATCAGCGTTAAAGAACACATTCACATGAAAGACACTGTCACGTCGTGTGGATACATTGCGTGGTCGAAGGAGAAGTCAGATCACGATGCTCTGATTGTTCAGCAGATGCGCCAGGGTGGGGCCGTTATCATCTGCAAAACCACAAACCCTCAGTCGCTTCTGGCGCTCGAAACTGAGTCAAACTTGTACGGCAGGACCAACAACGCGCACAACCAGAAGCTGACGAGCGGGGGAAGCAGCGGCGGCGAAGGTGCTTTAGTCGCGAGTAACGGGTCTACGCTGGGCATCGGGACTGACATTGCAGGCTCGATCCGAGCGCCAGCCGGGTTTAACGGTATCTACGGTCTCAAAGGTTCAGTGGGTAGATTCCCTCACTCTGGGCTGCGAGGCAACCACGACGGAATGGAAAACATCGTGGGCTGCGTGGGCCCGCTTGTCAGGCATCCTGAGGACCTCGAACTCTTCTGCAAGGCTGCTCTATTCCACGAACCGTGGCTTACGGAACAGAGTATCCCCCCAATACCTTGGAAAGAGAGTGTCGAGTCACCTGAGAAGCTCGTGATCGCAATTGTGCGCGACGACGGCGTGGTGCGACCTCAGCAACCAATCGTGAGAGCTCTGGGAATGGTCGAAGAAGCTCTGATCCGCGCAGGCCACGAAGTAGTCGAGTGGACGCTACCTGACGTAGAACAAGTCTACAAACGCACAATGGCGACTTTCTTGCAGGATGGAGGTGACGAGTACAAAACTAGCTGTCCGCTCGACTTTGACCCGCCAGTCCCAGCCGTCAAATGGCTCCTGGAGAACTACGGCGGCAACAAAGTGTCAATCCAAGACTCGTGGGCACTCAACATGGCTCGTGCCGAGACACAAAAGAAACATAACCTGTTGTGGAACAGCACCATATCACCTGGCCAGAAACGCATTCCTGACGCCATTCTGTGCCCCCTGCATCCCTCTGCTGCCCCTCCACACGGCCAGGCTCACTACTGGGGCTACACTTCCTACTGGAACTACCTCGACTTGCCCGCCGTTGTGTTCCCGGTCACCACGGTGGCCCCAACAGATACTGCCAGTAGCCTCCCGCACAGAAACCCAATCGAGCGCGAATACCACCAAAACTACTCTCCTTCGACCTACGAAAACGCTCCTGTCAATCTGCAGCTCGTCGGACGCCATCTTCAGGAAGAGTCGCTCCTCCAAATCCTTTATAAGCTGGTCGACTTGCTGAGCTGGGAAATTATACAGTAAGATGTCGCTCGCCTCCGGCGGGGCCACTCCGTGGAGTTTTGTCCTGCTTCGCAGGATTTGATCTGGCATTGGTAGCTTATAAAAATCAGTACTCGTTACGAGCCTTTTTCCTCTCGCGATCTCTGATGTGAACTTTACATGTATAACCTTTTATGACAATGTAGATATAGATCATGGAATACATATTCTAAAACGGGTATTGGATCTGAACTACCTATCTCAGATACTGCTGTATAACATATGCAATTTCACAGAAACCCTCTCAAGCCAGCCAGTACTCGACCTCAGCTACCCCTGCTGTGAGCATATAGTTTTATAGTGACGGGAGTGCCACCTACGCCGAGGCTAGAAACTTCCTCAATAAACAATTATATATAACTGTCCTTAATGTAAGTATAGTTCATAGGGAGCTTTTCTCTAATTATAGATGAAACAGGTTTCTCTTTCAAGGCAGTATTGGATATGAGTTTATCTCAAGGTATGACTATGGATTGTCTTTATAGAACTTTCTCACAACAGATTGGGTCTAACCTGTAATTGATGTAATTGAAATATTAAGAACAAGCTTCTCTACAGATATGGAAGTTTCATTGTGTTAAGTTTCCTTGCTATAAGGACCTTGACATTCCAGCGAGTCAAGTGAGTAGCATCTACGAAGCTGTGCATATGCAGATCCGTCTACACAATGGTCGAGTCAGAAACGAACAAACATAGTATGCTAAACTATAAAACTTGAAGAACGTCAGTATTCCACACGAGTCTGGTTTCTGAGAAGCAGAACCAACCTCCACGGAGTGGTCCCGCCGAAGGCGAAAGACTAGCTAGGTGGAGGACCAAAGGTGCTCCCCGGTGCGACGGTTTTCAAAGGACAGCCAATACCGTCACAGCCAGCAAAGGATACTTCGTTGCCCCACCATTTCACCGATACGACATGGTAGCCAGTAGCAAAGAAGATAATGATGGCGGAGAGGGATGCGCCTGTGGTGAGTGCAATACTGAGCACGTAGTTGTACTTGATCCACCAGGCTCGGAACCGCTTTCGGATCTGATACTGGAAGACGAAGCCGAGCACGGCATTGGTCCACAGGTAAGCAAAGTTCCAGGGCGCAAAGAAAAGCATTCCACCAATAAACACAGGCACGTTGATCTGGCCAAAGATGGACTTGGGCCACTTCTTGGAGATGAGCCAGGGTACCAGGGGTGCCAGAGTACCTGCCAGGAAGTAGTACATGATGCTATGATAGAGTCGGCCAGTTTCGTAAAGACGACGCGGTCCAATGAGACCCCAGAGGACCGAGGCAGAAAAGAAAGTCTGCTCGTAGGGGCAGGTGAGCAGCGAAGCTTGCCCGGGAGCACAGATACCTTTGATGTCAGAAAGCTGGAAGGCAGCTACACCGAGACCAACGAGAGAGGACAGGATGCACGACAAAACCTGGGCCGCAAAGAGGGTGCGCGGAGGTAGTTTAGTGTAGTGGCCGAGTTTCAGGTCCTGGGTGAAACTGAGCGCCTGATCCAAAGTCATCCATCCGTATACTTTCCAGATCATGTTTGCGTAGGGTTGTCCTTCGAGGGCGAAACCTGGAATCACCTGAGCGATGACGACGAGTTCCAATAGCAGGTTTGACTTGCCTCGAATGAGGCCAATAGGGACGAGGAATATTAACGACATGACAAGACACAGAAGTATTCCCCACACTGGCATGCCCGTGTGCCATCTTTCATTGCATGCGATTCCAAAGACAAGAGCGACAACAAGGAGGATCGCATACCACCACACAGGTGCTTCTTTGTACTTGCGCATTAGGATACCGTGCATGTCTTCGTCTTCAATCTCCTGGTGTCTTAGTCTTTTCACCCAGTTTTTCATCCCTTTTACCACGCTCGACCCGTAGAAGAGAATGCAGTGGGTCAGCGAGGCAGTGTAACCGGCGAAGTAAGCACCATACAGCAATGTAAGCCCTGCTGAGAAATATACAGGCGAATAGTTCAGATACGCCTCTTCGTCGAGCTTGTTGTCAGGTCCCAAAACACGTGTGACATTGTACAGAGCTCCTGTGTTGTCAAAAGGCGACGCACTGTTAATCGGCAGATAAGCAGAAAACCACTTGTTGGAGAACCAACAACCTAAAATGACAAACACCTGGACGAGTCCGCCGAGCACCATGTGGACGGTAGCCCAATAAGGAGTAATCAGAGGCGCAAGACCGGCCGCGTTACTGAACGTCCAGTCAAAAGTCGGCAAGATATTCAGTCCGAGACCCGTCACGGAGCCTGTTATCGCAGCAAGTTTCACATTGGTCGGTGCAATCCACGTCATCCAATTAAAGTATGTCAGAAACTCCGCGAGGTAGCCTGTCAACCACAGATAGAAGAACGAGGCTGTGAGGAAAATCAGGAAGAACTTGGCCTGGCTGATTTTCCACCTATTGGCAACTTCGTTTTTCTCGTGGTGCAGGGCATTTACCATAGCAATAGAGGCGAGATTGGTGGGCCAGATGACATCTTTCGGGTACACGAGGAACTCACGACCCAACCCAGCCAAACCGTATCCGATCAACTGAGTCGAGATAACCAGGAGGATTTCGAACCCCGCCGAGTTCATCGAGTGGTCGTTGTAAAACGGCTTGGCCTGCTGAGTGATAAAAAATTCTACCAAAGTAGGACCGGGGAACGACACGTTGGCCATCACAGTGATCAGGTAGTGTTCTTTCTTGTTGAACGGACCAGGGTTCAATCGGATTCCCATGAACTTCCAATCAGGCAACTTCTCCATCAGTTTACCCAAAGGGTATGCCAAAAACTGCCCGACGAAGGGCGACACGTAGATTCCCGGCTGACGGGTACCGAAAAACGTATTCACGCCACTGCCGACTATGCAGAAGAGCAGGCCGATGAACCACGCTCTGACAGTGCTGACGGGCGTCGACGGTTCGTCAGTGAGTGGAACCACTGCAAGCTCATCAGGCTCGGTGGAAATATCCTTGACAGTTCCTTCATCTTCGTCGGCCTCATGGGCCTGTTCGACGATGTAGTCTTCTTTCATTTTTGTCAGTGTGATCGTTGAACCAGCAGAGTGTTCTCTTTAAAAAAAGATCTTAGAATGTACTCCTAAGGCTCTTCCAGAGTATTTCTCTTGAATATTCTCCAAACCGATCTTTGGCCAATCACTTCTCCAATATACCACGCTTATATATCGTCATTTCCAGTCCCCCAGACTGCACTGATAACAACGTTTTGAGATCCTTACTGGACTAGGATAATCTTGTACATTATCTCGATAACGCTCTAGTTAGGAGCGCCTCGTTCGTAGCCGACCTTCGTCAACACTTGTCGATCGACAAGTCCAAAACGTAGTACTCAAATTGCGCGCGGTGTAAAGCGATGTCTCAACCAAAGAAACGAAGTTTGCAGGTGAAAGGGAAGGCCGTTCCACTTCGAGCAATCTCCGATCATGGAAAACTCCGGTCCTTTTCTTTTCATGGCCGTTGAAACTTCTCCTTCCGCCTTCTAGCTAAAGTCTGCTTCAAAGTTGAGTCTGTCCATGTTTTAACCAAACCGTCAATCACTATGCCGATCAAGATAGAGAGCAGCAGCTGAACAGAGATTCATCTAGGAATCAAACGAAGGGCCGCTGGGGCCAGCCCCAGACCCCGTAGCTCTGCTTCGCAGAGATAAAGGTATTCGACGACAATAAAGAGATATACAAGTACACCCGAGAATACATCGGTAGTGGGTGCAGCTGCAGTCTGCTGTATAAAAGTGAGCGACATGGTGTGTCTAAGTAGCAACTCTGGTCTACATTGTAAGAGTCAATTATGAGTTTCTTGATATATCAGTTAGCCGGTTGTCAGGTTCTTTGTGGGCATTTTTCAATATATGATTCAAACTTAGCTTTCCTATAACTGAGTTAACTTAGGAGCTATTTCACAGCAGGGTAAAACAAATTCGACACTGTAATTAACTTTATACTCTGATCCTGAATAAAACTTAACGGGTAGTTTAACTGTTCTTGTCTGATCTCTCAATGTAAGATTAACAGATAGTCTTACTGTTGCTCATTATATTATTTTACTTAGTAGTCGAATCGACTATTGGAAGATGTCGGAAACGAACAATTTGGAGCTGCACTGAGTGGGCACCGAGTGCATGCGAAGTCTGAAGTCTGACTGAATGTATACCGGGTTTGTACTGGGAGTGTACTGAGTCTGTACTGAGTCTGTACTGAGTCTGTACTGAGTCTGTATTGATTGTGTTGTATTGATTGTATACTGATTTGTGTACTGATTTGTGTACTGATTTGTGTACTGATTTGTGTACTGATTTGTGTACTGATTTGTGTACTGATTTGTGTATTGATCATGTACTGTGTCTTTTTTTGACTACCGGACGTTGTCAAGCCTGGAGTTGAGTATTGGAGAATACTGGCCATGCGCTGAACACACACGTCAAAGCTTACTCCCAGGATCTTGTCCAGCAGCACCATTGCCGAACTATGATCCGTCATTCGATATTGGAAGCGGTTCAGCCGTCGTTTTGATCCCGCCGGAGCATGACCGGGTAAGCGGTAGCCCCGTTTTGCGGGGCAGCTGCAGATAAGATCGCCAGGCGGCTCCGCGATCTAATCTTAATCTTGCAACATTCTATCTTTCACATATGGAGTCCAACGAGAGGACACCCAAGCGGAGCAAAAACGGGTGCTGGACGTGCAAGATTAGAAAGAAGAAATGCGACGAGAGCGGACCGCCGTGCCAGCGGTGCACTAAGTCGGGGATCATCTGTCATGCTTATGGCGAGAAGCCGGCGTGGCTACACAGGAAGTCAAATGCAAAGACGAAGAGGGTTGAGGAAGCCAGTGGACCAGAAGACGAGTCCGCGAGTTATCATAGGAGACTAACTGGAGAGGTTTTGTCGTCTAGTGGGGCGCCGTCAGAGGCGTTGGTGCCTAGTCGTAGAAGTTCAGGGCCTGAGATTGAGCGTGGGGAAATACAGGATTCTAATGAGAGTAGTTTGAACAGGAGGAGTACTTTGAACGGGGGCTTGAACGAGGGTTTGAACGAGAATACTTTGAACGGGGGTTTGAACAGGAGTAGTTTGGATGGGCGTACTTCGAATGGGAAGAGTAATTTGAACGAGGGTACTTTGAATAGCAGCACTTTGAACGAGGATAACCCAGAAAATGTTAATGATTCGACTCAAACAGTGTCTCCTGATAGCATAGAGCATGGTGATCCTGATAATGTGACAAATGGTTCACAGCACAGTGGCGAAGTTGAGATTATCGCTAAATCACCCTTTAAAGAACTGGAAGGAGAGCTTTTGCTGCACTACCTATTGAACGTATTCCCCCTTCAATGGCAGTACTATCAAGGCAACAACAGATGGATGTTGCAACTTCTGTCACAGTCACGCGCCCTCTACCACTCTGTTTTAGCAGTAGCAGCCACTCACAAGGCTATTCAGAACAAAGAACTGAACGAAGTCATCCAAATGCATCTCCAGTTGACGCTGCAAGAGCTACGCAGCTCAATAAGCACAGAACACAACCAAGGCAGCAGCAGTACCAGTACTGTTCAAAGTCTCGCTGCCACGCTTCTCCTCACCTCCTTTGATTTATTTCAAGGAGGACTCCAAAACTGGCAGCACCATTTATCTGCCGGTGTGACCCTCGTATCCATTCTGACCGACTCGGGCCAAAAAAGGCTTGAAACCCAGGCCGAGCAGTTCCTCATTTCTGCCGTAATATGGATGGACATCCTATCGTGTGCCACCACAGGTAAAAGATGTCAATTGGAGCCTATTCTAGATCGTCTCCTACAACAACATGAGCCGCTGTCGTCATCTTCCATACTTCCACTCGAAGAACTCATGGGGTGCAATGTACTCGTCCTGAGACAACTCAATGAAGTTACAAAGCTCCTCGAGTGGAGAAACGACCAAATTGCGCTTGGTCAACTCTCCGTGTTTGAACTCGCCGACAAAGCCTCGATGATCAAAACCACTCTCGAGTCAGCCATACATGAGAAGCCCTCTTCCAACAGTACGAAAGCAGCCCTCATCCTCGACACTACCAAACTCTTCGCCCACGCCATCCTTGTGTGCCTCTATGGTGTCGTGTCTGGGTTCTCAAGCCAGCTCAGAGAAGTTTCCGACGCTGTCGAACGCGCCATTATACTGCTAAAAAACATCCCCGCCAACTACCACCGTGGCCTGGTCTTCCCCATCTGCGTTCTTGGATCCATTGCGCAACCGCACCATCGCTCCTTCTTCGCGTCCCTCTTCTCCACCGAGTCCATGGATTCTCTCTATGGCAACATCTACCAAACCAAACAGGTCATCGAACGCACGTGGCAACTGCGTGACCAGCACAGCGACGCCCTCTACGTCGACAGGTCCTGTCTGGGCAGCTGGATACCTGCTATGAAAGATCTCGGAATGTTTCTGCTGCTCGTTTGATTTTTTGTTTGCCTCCGGTGGCCCCCTCCCGGGAAGGGACCGTTGTGCTTCGCGAATACCACATAACAAAGATGGCGCTAAGTGCTTGGTTAACTAAACGCACATGTGCCTGCCCCCTGCTTCTTCTATGTTTAGGAGGCATTGAGTTGCCAATGTGTTTATGGATTGGTTAACGGCACAAGTTCGAGTCATTTTGCTAACCACCGCGCTGCGAACATACTTATTTATTACTTGAGATTGACTGCGCAAGTCTGTGATTGCACAAGTCCATCCTAAAAGATTTTGTATATGATATTATGCTAAGTATTGCTTATAATTATTTTATCTTCCCTTCGGAGACTCCTACAAATGTATTTTATAGTATGAGATTGATTGCACAGATTCGTATGTACCATTGTGGTAAGCATCTAGTCACGAGTGTATTTAGATTGAGATTAACTGCACAAGTCCATATCAACTTTGTATAGGTTATCCCAGGGTGCCTTTTATGCTTTACGAATACATTTACTTATTATTTGAGAGTAACTGCATAAGTTCGTATGTATATTCTTGGGTTTTATTTGGGAAATCCGACCATGCTGTACTAAAATCTCAAGATACGAGTCGACCTGGAGTAGATAGTGTTAAACAGAGACTTCAGATGAGATCCCTATAGCTATCAACATTAAGACCAGTTGGCTTATATTTCTTACCGCTATTATTTCTTTAACTAGTAAGAGAAGTATAGAGATCTAAAGATTTCTCATAATAACTTGGTCCCGTCCTTAGCAGTAAGAGCTACTTACAGGTGTACGAAGTAGGGCTCAACTAACAGCAGATCCAGTTAAACCACAATCAAAATCACAGCTACAGTACTACAGCTCATGTACAGCTAACTAGAATAACCCGCAAGCCAAGATCTCGAAGAGTGGACCCTTGAAAGTATCTTGCTTAACGTTACGTAGTAGTTTTAAGCTCAGGAAGTGTGTCACGCCGATCAACTTCTCCACACATTTGTAGCCGCGGATTTTCAGCAGATTTTCCATTTATGGCTTCCCCTTAATGATCTGAGTAGAGGTCTGAGCATTAAAGGCTATAAAAGTCAAAAGATTTCTCGTTTAAACTGATGGCAATATAAAAAATGTTTTCCCCACTTTCGTTGTTCAAAATGCCGTGGTGGAGTGCCAGAAATGCGGTCCCGAGCGCAAGACGGTCTGATTTCTCAGAGGAACGGCACGGTCGGACTATAAAGGACCCTTATCGATGGATGGAGGACGAGACAGGACATGCGAGCGAAATCGCAGAGTATATTAGAAAGAACGACGAGTACGCAGACCGTGTTTTACGATCCGATGTCGTGAAAGAGATGACTGGTAAAGTCGCAGGGTACTGCCCGACAGACAGCTACTCTGCTCCCAAATTGTACGGCAGGTACTATTGGTGGAAGGTTGAGCACTATGAAAGCTCGGACGATACGGAAACGATCTCTTTTTGGAGATCAAAGTCGTACGATGGCACCAATGCTGAAAAAGCATTTGAAGTGTCGGCTTTCGGTCCGGGTGCAGCCGTAGATTTCTGGGACTGCGACCCGTCAGGACGTTACTGGGTGGGAGGAGTTCAACAAGGCGGTTCTGATTGGCAAACGGTCCGAATATTCGACATTGATCAGGGTGAGTTCCTGAAAGACACCTTGGCGAACGTGAAATTCACATTCAGATTCCCGTTCACGCAGGACGGGGCTGGGTTTTTCTACCACGCACTGCCACCCAATGATCGTGATACTGACGGACCCTACGAATCCCAGCCTGTTTATTTCCACAGAATGCACACTGAGCAGTCAGAGGACGCATATGTGTGGTCTGGGAAAGATTCTGGAAACACAGCGTTCATCCCTTTTGGCGAATACTTGAGCGACGATGGAAAGTACCTTTTTCTCTCCTTCGGTGAGTCGATTGACTTGCGAGGGGCTTTGTATTGGGCTGATATCGATAAAGCAACGTCGGGAAACCTCGAGTTGCACGCTATCGATGATTCGCATAGGTTTACCTACACATATTTGTCTCAGATTGGCGACAAGTTTTACTTTCTCACCAACAGAGAGTGCCAGAATTATTGCGTGGTATCATGGAGTTTCGCGTCAGCAGAGTTCGAGGTGGTTATTCCTGAGAACAAAACAGATGTTCTCAAAAGTGCGAGTCCTGCAGGACCAGGTAAACTACTTCTGTTATACATGCACGAAGTTTCCGACAGGCTTGTTCTTTGGGATGCAAAAGACAACTCTACTAAGGTCATAGCAGGCCCTGCTTATTCTTCCATGTTGACCTTGTGGGGTAGTAATACGAGTGAGTACGCGTTTGCCGAACTCGAGAATTTCAGCACACCTTTGACTCCGTACAAGATTTCTCCTGCTGATGTCACTATGAGTCCAATTGTTCGTCAAAAGGAGGAGAAGAGCGAAAGTTTACAGAACGCACTCTCACCAACCTCAGAAGATTTTGTCTGTGAGCGAGTCTTTTACGATGGAGTCGACGGAACCAAAATAGGCATGTTTGTGTCATACTACAAAGACTCAAGGCTGAAAGAAAACGCCCCGGTCTTCCTCTTTGCGTACGGAGGCTTCGCATGGGCACAACAACCTCGGTACGACCCCATGTGGACCTCTTTCATGCGCGATCTCGGTGGAATCGTCTGTGTCGCCGGTATACGAGGCGGAAGCGAGTACGGAATCTCGTGGTGGGAAGCTGCGCGCGGCACTAAACGACAGGTCGGCTGGGACGACTTCAAACAGGCCGCACGGTACGTCGTATCGTCCGGTCTGGCATCTTCTCCTCAACGTATCATCATAAATGGCTCCAGTAACGGCGGTCTTCTTACTTCTGCCGTCACCGTACAGAGCCCCGATCTCTTTGGATGCGTGATAACCGAAGTAGGTTTACACGACCTGCCCCGGTTCGACCAATTCACTTTTGGTAGATTATGGAAAGGCGAGTACGCCGACCCATCGAAAAAGGAGGACTTTGACATCCTCATGAAACTGTCTCCATACGCAAATGTTTCCACCCAAGAATATCCCCCTATGATGATCACCACCGCCGACCACGACGATAGAGTCGTGCCTGCTCACTCGCTGAAATTCTCAGCTGAAATGTTTCATCAAAACCCACACAATGCGCACCCAATCATCCTGCGAGTGTTCCGAGGTACCGGTCACAGTACTGGTAAAACTGCCCGTGTGATCATCCGCGAGTCCAGCGACAAGCTGGCGTTTATCAAAGTCAGCTTGAAGCTGTGATTGGATTGTTGAGCTAGCCTCCGGCCGGGCCCTTCCCTGGGAGGGGTAGCTTGCTTCGCGAGATTCTGAATCAAGGTACTGTCTTCGCTTCCGATATCAAGATACAACTCAGGTGTGCCTTTCATATGAGCAACTACCAACACACGAATAATCGAGAATATATGTATAAGCCATTAGGCGTACGGGTACTAAGCAACTAGGTATGAATTATCATTCTTTAGGTATAAATGTACTGTCAACTTAATCCTTTACCTATAAATAGCCTACTGGATACTATGAAAACTAAACACTCGGGTTATAAATACTGAAACGTTAGATGTATATAATATCCCGTAAGAATCATAAAATTACAGCTACATAGGTGCAAGCTAGCGCGATGCTTTCTTGGAAGTAACAATTCATCCGTAGCTCTCACAATGCATTTGATATTAGTATACGATTCCGGCGAAGCAGACCCCCGGCGGACTGGGGCTGGGTTGTTTTGGCACCTTCGAGTTTGAATAGTACAGAGAGAGCAGAGAATCATTAGATTGAAAAAAAAGGATTATCAAGGATTAATTAACCTAGTTATCCTGTAGTGGTAGTCTACATGAGAACAACCGTGATGCTCGCAGTTTACATGATTTACATAGAAAGCAGCCTATTAATTATTAGTAGGAATTGTTAGCTAGTCAAACTATCTCCAATATAGCCAGTTTGGAACCCCTTGCCTAAGCAAGATTCATTTGACCCGCCTATCCGCGAAGGGTTCCACATGAGGGAGCTCGCCGATTTCACAATTTGACAGACCACGCCTTAGAAGCAGTGGACTCAAAGTCGGTAACCTTCCACAGTCCTGGGTTCAGAAGCTCGATATCTTTGTAAGCACTGAAGTCATAGGTTCCTTCAGTAGACGTAGCATGGAGAATGGTTGCCAAGTCAGCCGGTCCTCTGATCCCACTACCACTGCTGATAAGGGACTCGGCTTTGGCTCGCAACTCCTCGTAGGTGACAGGTTCGACCTTCAAAGTGATGCCCTTGCATTTTTCGTACAGCGCAGCGACCTGGTTTGGGGTCACAACACCACTGCAGACTCGTAAATGAGTGGGGATTTCAGCAATAGGTCTACTCACAGCACTGGCGATATACAGGCCGACATCGCGCAAAAAGCTAACGGCAATCTTCTCGTTGCCGTCTTCAGGCTTTTTGTAGACACCATTCTGGACATCAATAAAGAACAGCCTAGGGTTGACAAGGACGCCGTACGTCCAATCGGCAAAGTAACCGGTATCAAAGATAGCCACTTTGAGGCCGAGGTCCTCAGCCTGCCGGACAGCGTCAATCTTGCGCTGGAAAGCAGCCGTGAACCGGGTCTTGGTGAAGTCAGTACCAAAATTTGAGGGGACATATACTTTGACCTTCTCGGCACCTGCTGCGCTAATCACGACGTCGTCTTTAGACTGAATGTGGGCTCCGTTGCGGAGGTCAACGACAACATCGGCACCTTTGAAAGCAGCCTTGTACGACTCGAAACTGGAAGCATCATAGTACTTGATGTCGTCAGTAGACTTTTGGCCCTTGAGTTCTCGAGTGACAGCTCTGATTGGCAGCTGAATTTTGTCTCTGAATAAGGTGTTGGTAAGGCCGTCAAGAGTGGGCTTTCCCAGTGTCCCGTTAATGGCAACAATTGCAATGGTGTTTTTGATCATGTTATCTGGGAAGTAGTTTAATAATTGGAACAGGGACTACAGATTCTTCTTAGCCTTTCGAGTTCTGTTTGCAAGTTTTGCTTGCAAGTCTTGTTTGCTTTTAAGATTCACCGATGTGAACACTGAGCAACCCTAAGCGCAGTTTATATAGTTTCCAAACAACCACTGTTCTACTGACATTACTACCTTACAAACAATACGATCATCGATTTGAATTTTCATATATGTCCATCGCTGCCCGCACATCCCACAAAATGCCTGTGTAATTAGAAGTCATCATCTTCTCCTTCTCTTACTACCAACAGCCATTATTGTTCGAAACCCCGTTCAGGGCCCTTCTACTTTTGTTACAAATCGCTTCAAAGAATCAGGCGCCAGTTCACGAAGCCGGAGCATCCGGCTACTTATCCACTTACCCCGCCCCCTGCATGCGGTGAGTCTCCTCACAGCCATGTCTGACCACACGTCAACCCCAACCCTAATTTACCATGTGCCTTTCTTAGTTCCTGGAGAAATATTCCTTATTGCATAGACTGACGTTTGTGCAAAAGATAGTGCAATGGCGGCGCTACGGATGGGATTCAGAGGCGTACTGCTCAAGTAAGTGTGTGGAATGTTTTTGACGCAACGATCCAGCTGGGGACTCCTTTACTGACCAGATTGTTTGTGTATTACTTAATTTACTTATCTATTTGGAAATGCCCTCCAAGAACCGAACTTTCGGACGAATGCCCTGCACTGTGCCGACCGCTTCACGCAGTGTTTGACACTCTGGACCCGTATGTTGGTCCCGTTTATGAGAAGCATGTGGATCCACATGTCCAGAAAGTGCAGCCCTACGTTGCAAAGGGAGTCGATACTTTCCACACTCATATTGGACCTCGGTTTGCGAAAATAGCAAACGCAGTGGTTCCACCGGTCAAGAGCAAGGCGAGCCAGCTGCGGAAAACTTATTTACTGCCGTACGAGGAGCGTGCGCTGATTGTTTACTATGAGACGCTTGGTCCCCACATCCAGTGGGCGTCTGAGTTGGCTGACTTTACTTACCGGCATTACGTGGAGCCAACTTATGTTCGGGCATCCAGGCAGGCAGTGCGACTCGTGAAGACACTGGACGAGAAGGTAGTGCCGCCTGTATCAAAGTACAGCCATTGTGTGGCAAAGATAGCTGTGAAGTACAGCGTCAATGCGTACCACTGGCTCAGATTAAAGATACTGCCAGCTGCACTAGATCTTTACCGTAAGACCATTGAGCCGCAGATTTCCAAGATTAGTGACCGCGTATGGGGACCTCATAGATCTGCTAAGCTTTCCGAGGAGGATATTGCCTCTGGAGTGACCCTCAAAGGGTTTTCTGATGGTGACCCTAGCTCTTCGGGGACTCCGGTGCAACCGCACGTCCCGGAGATTCCTATCGAGCCCAATACTGCAGATGTGGACACTCCAAGTTCTCACGTTTCTGATCTCACTACAACTGCAACAACTGGAGATGTAGAAGTTGAATCCCAAGTTCCATCTGACCCTGAACCGTCAATAACTCCAGAAGTATCACGGTCGGATACGGCTGAGTCTGAGAAGACTGTGAAAGACTCACCAAACTTAGCTAGTGTACCCTCGACTGAGACTTCGCTTACCAGATGGAACCAGTTGGTGAAGGAAACCACCAAGGAGGCTCTCAATAGCTTTCTTGACGATGTCGAGGAAGAAAAGCAGAAATTGATTGAGCTGACTCGCCCAGAGTTCACGAAGCTCCTGCAGGGTTTGTCTGATGCTGAAAGTGACGCAGTAAGCAGACTGACGGACCTGGTCAAGCAGATTGAAGAATCAGACGAGGAGGAACAGATCACCCCTCAAATGGTTCAGCAGGAGTTCAGAGCTCACGCAGATGTTATTCGGGACCGGGCCATGGCTGTTCGAAAGCTGTCTGGAGAATTTGCAGAGCTTGTTGTCAATCGCACCGAGGATATTCGGAGATCTACTGTTGATGTTCTCGATGAGTTCGCTGACATTACCCTGCAAGAAATAGGCCGCAAGCTGGTCTCTAGCAACTCAGATGAAGCTTCCAGTCATTCAGCATCCTCATCAAATGCTAATGGGCCCAATTGGAAGGACTGGCAGGAGTATAGAAATCTCAAACAGCGCCTGATCCAGTCTCGCGATGATATCATCGCGCATGACATAAACATGGCCGAAGTCAACCAGATGTTGCGTGAAGCTCAGGAGACTGCTAACATACTTGCCAAAGAAGCTGCCCAGTACTTAAGCACGCTTCGAGCAAAGTCAGATTATCTCTTCCAGCAACGTCTGGCCAAGAAAGAGCCGGTTGATGAAATGCCTGACGCTGAGTTTTATGATGCTTCTGAAGAGGATGAGGAGGGTAGTAGTACTGATGAAGATGCCTATGACGAAGATGAGGAGGAGCTTGAACGACTCACGCTGACAAGGACTGTTTTCGAAACTTTAGCCTCTGAACAAACAGGTGATGTCTCGGCGGATAATAGTGAAGAAGGACCAACGTTTGATGATGAACACGATGCTGCAGAAGAAGAGTCGAAAACTGACGAGACTAGTGAGGCTTCGGCTACTGAGGCAGAATCGGAGACAGAATCAGAGACAGAATCAAAGACAGAATCAGAGACAGAATCAGAGACAGAATCAGAGACAGAACAGGACACAGAATCGGACACAGAATCGGAAAATATTGGGGATGTGGACACCGAGATGCCCCATACTCAAGGCACCACTGTCTACGGTATCACACCCTGATCAGCCACGCTGCCCTATTATTGTACTTGTAGATTAGAATCCAGATGAGAGATTCTCTCCTTCATTGTTTGAAATTACTCAAAGTGTTTATAACACGTAATAATTTATTGAGTTGTGCATGGTTTATCTCGATATACTTTATGAAGAATAGGAAATTAAATTAAGAAATAATAGTAAAGGATCTTGGCTCATCATATTAGCAAGATGGTCCTACACACAAAGTGGGTTATTCCAGAAATGGTATATGCAGTTACATGGAAAGTACTACCAACTGTGGACTGAAGCAGAGTGATGTATCATGGCGTTCTCAGCTTTCAGCATTCAGTATTTGCTATTTTTGCCAGTCGCATTGACATTTTTGCTTACTTTCTTTATTTCCCCGAAGACAATCAGATCACGATTTTAACAAGGTTCAAAAAGAGCCCTGTATCTCGTTTAATGGGCTAATCAAAAGCTGGGGGCTGGTACACAATCTGAAGTCTCCCTTCCGGTATAGAATTACCAGCTCTGATTAAACTCTTTTTTTTTTTTCAAATTCCAATTTTTGAAGTAATAGTAACTAATATATGGATCTCTGATAAATAGAAGTGGGAATTCAGCGATATTTGAGTCTGACAAAAAAGATATAAGGATTAATAGTAAACTCAGAAACCACACTTTCTTTTACTATTTATTTTTTCTCTCTTGAATAATGAACAGCAGAATCCTGCTCCTACTTTCCTTAATATGCCTTTGGCCTGTCTATGGTATGTGGCCTGAGAGTTGGTTGGTCGGTGAAACCTGCCACAACTGTGCGACTCTGAATTTTGACAGCTGCAATTCCCAAGATATTCACTGCTTATGTAGCAACAGAGACTTTCTTGCTAGTGTTGCATTGTGCATTTCTCAACATACTGAAGTAGCCAGAGAGCGAGATGATGCCTGGAATCACTTTGCAGCATCTACTTGTGAAATCCACGACGCGAAGATCCAAGACAAAGATTTTGACGACGCTATTAAATATCTCAATGGCACTAAAGTCAGCCAACTGTCTCCTCCAAAAGGCGAAGCACATAAGAAAAGAGAAAACTGGCCCCAGACTCCACCAGAGTTGAATCCGGTTGAAGTTCCCTCTTTACAATATAACAACACCTACAACGCGGTGCACAACTTCTTGAACGAAAAAGACATTTCTGTATGGCAGGGAAGCTGCCTGGCAGGTTGGTGGGTGATAGTGATTGCTATTTCGATTTTGGCACACATGGTGCGGTTCTGTAAGTTGCGGTTTGCTTCCACCCGAGTGGCCATGTCGCGTCCGAACGCGCTGTATCGCTACTACCAAAAGAAGATACTGGTACCGGCATGCTTCGGAGGACGGCACATGGTCCGAGTGAAAATTGCAGGCGCAACGTTCTCCTTTCCCACACGCTTTGAAACCATTGTCATTGCCGTGTACTTCCTGCTGAACGTCCTATTCCTCTGCTTTCCTTATCGGTTTCTCGACAACGACCCTCTGTACCCTACTCACTGGAAGGCGATGATGCGGTACGTATCTGACCGAAGTGGAATTATTGGCGTCATCCAAATGCCACTGTTCACACTGTTTGCCTTGAGAAACAACTTGTTTATTTGGCTCACCGGATGGTCTTTCTCCACCTTCAACACGTACCACAGGGCCGTGGCTCGAGTCGCATACGCTCAGTTCATTATCCATGCGATCACAAAACACATTTTCAGCGCTTCATATGGTGCCTCGCTCGTTAAGTACTTCTATCCTCTGCCATACTACCGGTGGGGTGTAGCAGCAATTTTTCTCATGGCAATTATGGTCGGGTCGGCAATGATTCGTTCGCGGTACTACGAGCTATTCTTGAGGCTTCACGTTCTGTGCGGGATTGGCGCCTTTGTGTGTACCATTTTTCATCTCAACGGTCTGGGATACAAGCAAACCGTCTACGTATCGTTTGGACTGTGGGGGGCAGATTGGTTGATCCGGCTGGGTCGAATCGTCTTGCTCAACTCTGCTCTGGTTTTCGCTTCACCCGGAGCCAAAGCGACCTATGCCAACATCAGCGTCATCAACGGAGACGTTGTGAACGTGAAAATCAAAACCTCTGTCCTGTGGAAGCCCAAGCCAGGCCAGTTTATATTCATCCACGTGAATCGACTGCGATTCTGGGAAGCTCATCCATTTTCTGTATTGGGCCCTTCTAAGGACGGCGAGTCGTTCCAATTGCTGTGCAAGGCCCGTGGTGGTATGACCAAACGATTCTGCCAGTATCTCATTCAGAATGGATGCGACGAGAAGCATCCAATGACTCGCTCAGTGCTCGTCGAAGGTCCCTATGGGGTTCATGCGCCAGTTGAAAGATACGAAAATGCCTTGCTGATAGCAGGAGGCGTGGGAATCACGGGCGTTCTTCCTTATGTGGAGTACCTAGCCAACCTCCAGATGAGCACAAATGTTCGCGTGCACTTCATTTGGGTCGTTCAAAGCCGGGCCGACATCTGCTGGATAGCTGAGCGAATCGCACGACTTCACCCCAGCAGCAAGCTGAGAATTCAAATATTCGCCCGCTCAAGCGGCACCGAAAGCTCAAATAACACGAGAACAAATTGGTCATCGTCGACTCAAAGTGTCATGTCTGAAGTCACCCTGAATATTGTCCCTCCTGATCCAATAAAGGAAGAAGACAATAGTCCTCTGGCACGAGTCGAGAGAGCCTATCAGAAGTTTGAGAGAAGCAGTGAGGGGTATGAAGATGTACTTCCAGCTCAACCTGCCAAATGGAAGGCTCCTTACCACCAGGCAGCAATGGGATCAAACAACACATTAGTAGACGCGACCAATGAAAAAGAACTACACGAAACTGAAGTGAAACCTGTTGCCTCGCGCGGTTCAACTTCCACCACCCAGAGCATCTCTGCGGATGTACAAAAATACGTCATCGAAGGACCGCGTCCAGACTTGAAAAAAATAGTCGGCAACTTCTTTGCTGGCAGCACTGGCGCAGCCTGCGTTTTGGGATGCGGACCACCTGCTATGATGGACGGGCTGAGGAAGTCCGTGGCCCAACACATCGATAAGGTCCAATACGGCCGCACTGACTACTTCGAAGAAGCCTTTTCTTGGTAGAATTGGATGTAGAACAAATAAAATCAAGACATAGATATTAAAAACGAAATGCTCGCCTCTGGTGGGGCCCCTCCCGGGAAGGGGTTGGTTCTGCTTCGCAGAAGTTGACGTACTGTTTGTCTTAATACTAAGTCTCCTTGAAGATGACCGAGCCCCCTGCGTCTCTTGTGCAGAATCTGCGGGACAAATGCAAGATTTGCCTCCCTTACTTGGTAATTCAAGTCAGCGATCAGGAGTGAGAGCGTACAAGTAGGCACACGGTAATACAATAGTGTAAGCAGTTGCTTTAACATTAAGCACAACACTTGTCCACAATCTAGAAACAAAAGAATGTAAACAGCCTGGGAATGGTGGGCAAGTTTCAGAATGCAGCGAATGGACATCATAGTCTGGGCCTTTTCGTTTTGACAGCCAGCAAAACGCAATAAGTGCTACCAGAGTGTGTCTTGTTGAACTGTAAGAGAGAAACTCTAGAATTAATCAGGCTTTCAGATATATATGTATGATAAATAGCGTTATACGAGATGGACCATGATGCTCATTCAAGGCAAACTATGGCTACTCGGTGTTAGATGTACGATATACCTTTCACTTTCATCATGATGACGCAGAATACCGTACCAGCTTCAACTCGATGATTCCATCTCTTTGCAAACGTAGAAAACAAGGAGAAAATAAAAGTGTAGATTTCCGCGAAGAAGAACCAAGACTTCCCGGAAGAGGGGCCGCCGGAGGCCTTTCCACCCCGTACTTCTGTTCACTTCGCTCAACAGATATCCCCTGCCAGTAGGTTCGGCACATGTGCGGAAGTGGGGCAAGGGCATCCTGCCGATCGGGAGCCATGACATAAGCAACGGCCGGGTTAACTGAAAATTTCACCTTGTAAGTTTAGTTTATACGCCGTACGAGTGAAAAAGTGAAAGAGTGCATAAAAAGGGGAGAGTTTTTCATTTTCGTATTTCCTTTCTCTCTTCTCTATATATTTATTATTCAAATATATACAACACCAAACCCTCACAACAAACAATGTCTGCCGTGAACTACAAAGTCGCTGATATCAGCCTGGCCGCTTTCGGTCGCAAGGAAATTGAACTGGCCGAAAATGAAATGCCTGGTCTGATGGAGACCAGAAGAAAGTACGCCGAGGTCCAGCCTCTGAAAGGAGCTCGAATCGCAGGATGCCTCCACATGACCATTCAGACCGCCGTCCTCATCGAGACCCTCGTCGCTCTGGGTGCTGAGGTCACGTGGTCCTCGTGCAACATCTTCTCGACCCAGGACCACGCTGCTGCTGCCATTGCTGCCACTGGTGTGCCCGTTTTCGCCTGGAAGGGAGAGACCGAGGAGGAGTACATTTGGTGTATCGAGCAGCAGCTCAAGTCGTTCAAGGACGGTAAGCACCTTAACTTGATCCTCGACGACGGTGGAGATCTCACTTCGCTCGTCCACGAGAAGTACCCGGAAATGCTCGAGGGATGCTTCGGGTTGTCCGAGGAGACCACTACCGGAGTCCACCACCTGTACAAGATGGTTAAAGAGGGTAAGCTCAAGGTCCCCGCTATCAACGTCAACGACTCAGTCACCAAGTCCAAGTTCGACAACTTGTACGGGTGCAAGGAGTCGCTTATTGACGGAATCAAGCGGGCCACTGATGTCATGATTGCCGGTAAGACTGCCGTCGTGGCCGGATACGGTGACGTCGGCAAAGGTTGCGCTGCTGCCCTGGCTTCTATGGGCGCCAAAGTCCTCGTTACCGAGGTCGACCCCATCAATGCTCTGCAGGCTTCGGTCTCTGGCTTCCCCGTGGTTACTATGGACGAGGCCTGCAAGATCGGACAGATTTATGTGACAACCACCGGATGCCGAGACATCATCACCGGCGAGCATTTCATTCAGATGCCCAACGACGCCATAGTGTGCAACATCGGCCACTTTGATATTGAAATCGACGTTGCGTGGATCAAGGCTAACGCCAAGTCTGTGGTCAACATCAAGCCCCAGGTTGACCGATTCCTGCTCGCTAACGGCCGACACGTCATCCTCCTTGCTGAGGGTCGACTCGTCAACTTGGGATGCGCCACTGGCCACTCGTCGTTTGTCATGTCGTGCTCTTTCACCAACCAGACCCTGGCCCAGATCGCTCTGTACACTGCCGACAACAAAGAGTTCCGAAACAAGTTTGTCGAGTTCCAGAAGTCCGGTCCCTTTGACGTCGACGTGCACACCTTGCCCAAGATCCTTGACGAGACCGTGGCCAAGCTGCACTTGGACCATTTGGGCGCCAAGCTGACCAAGCTGACCCCCAAGCAGTCTGAGTACTTGGGTATCCAGGTTGAGGGACCTTTCAAGGCTGACCACTACCGATACTAAGTGTGCACCCCCCTGTGGTCTCTCTCTCTTACTCCTCTCATCCTTACACTACCAAAATAACGGAGTTTTGATTTATTATTATTAAAGCTGTACATATGCCTCAACTGCATGTTATGATTTACGATATAGTTTCCTCAACGGATGTTGATAGGTTAATAATTGATGTTTTTTTGCTATTGCAAACTGTGTGCTCGCCTCCGGCCACTCCGTGGAAGTTGGTTGCGCGAAGTTGGCACGATAAGACAACTCGAAGGCCAGCCGAGGGCGAGCTCTACATAGTGTTACTGCTAACTTTCAGTCTCAGCAACTGTTGTCCCACAAACAGTCTGCTCACCCCACTTCATGTCACGTGCGGATTGCGCCTACACCGTCAAGCCGCTGACCCGTCTCCACCTTTCTTATCGTTGAACCGAAACGTTCTTGTGGATTGGAGAACGGTATTCTTGACGATTGTGGTGCTTAAGTTGTTGAAGTGCCTTTGAGAGATATCATTGTGAAGTTGTTTTGAAGGGAAGCCCGTGAGTTCCTGGTGCGACCGTCTCACAAAGCAAGTCGGGGGTCCTATATTATTAAACCCACTATATTGATCCAGTATTGAGAGGCCAAGTTGGCGTAGGTGCTGGAGCAGGTCTATTGCACTGTCTAGTGTGTCAGTTTTCTGGGAAGAAGGGAAATATTCCAGCGAAGAGAATAACCAAAGAGTACTTCACGCTACTCTGCTGTCTGAAGTTTTGAGCTTATTCGATTTTGCTAATCGACTGTTTCTGTCATCAGAGGCGAACCCACCATATACTGCAAAGTTTATATAGGTTGCCTCCATCTTCTCGTTAAACATCTTTTTTATTTCTCGAGAACAACCACTCATCATGTCGGATATATATTACGTCGAGTCCAATGCAGATTCGGACTCGGGAACTCCTGTTGGCTCCTCCGGTCCCGGATCAACCGAGTACTATCTATTAGCTGACAACAACAGACTACCCAACGAGAATGAAGCTGGTAGTGGCGTCGGTAAAACTTCAAATCATTTTCAAGAATCCTCTCTGGCTTGCATTCCCTCTTATCTACAATCTACCGCATACGGGGAACGATTCAGGACGTTTTCCGACTCGGCTCAAGATGACTCAAGTGAAACGGCCATTGCATCCAAGTTTAATCTTCCTCAGATGTTCCCTTCTCGTGCAGCAGCAGAACTGGATGCGTTGGGGCAGTGGAAGTACTACGGAGATGGGCCTAACGTCGGTGGCTCTAACACTGCTGTTGGTGCTGCTTCTGCTGCCAACGGAAATGGTGTCCACAACGGCGCCGCGAGATCTTCAGCATCCCCTTCTTCGAGGCCTTCATTCCTATCGACGAGCCTCATGTCAGTAGATGGCCCCGTGTCAAATTCTCTGGGAAATAATAAGAATGGTTCTTCGGAGCCTGCAACAGCCCTACTGGGTCGCAAAGAACAGGGCCTCGCTAGGCTGCCTTCCCGATGGGTCAAGTTTGACACCAGTGAGCTGGCTTCGATTTCGCCCAGTGGATTTGAAATAAGTTTTGAGTACGACAGCAAGCTCCCCGTTCACGAAACAGTAACAGTGAGAACGGATAATCCGATCCCCCAACTGTGTGGAATCTACTACTTTGAGGTGGAAATCACCAGCCAGGGACCAAACGACTTTTTGGGGGTTGGATTGTGTGATGAAGATGTATCGCTGGCAAAAGTTCCTGGTCTCGATCACAAAAGCTGGGGATATCACAGCGACGATGGACGGATAACGGCATGCCAGGGTACGGCTAAGCAGTACGGTCCTAAGTTTGGGTCCGGCGATGTTGTTGGCTGTGCGATAAATTTCAAAAAGAACTCCGTATTCTACACAAAGAATGGCCTGCCCCTGGGTACTGCTTTCCAAGATGTCAGAGGTACGCTGTATCCGTGCATCGGCATGAAAAAAGGCATGTCGGTTTATACAAACTTTGGGCAAGACGACTTTCGGTACGATATTGAAAAGTACGTCAAGGATCAGAAGAAGAGAGTATTCGCCAGCATAGACAACCAGGTCATGGATACAATGATGAATGGGCGTGAGATGCCTGATTTTATCAAAGACCTAGTGTCGCAGTATTTCAACCATGTGGGATTCTTAGAGACGGCCAAAGCATTTAAGCAGGAACGGGACAGAGAAGAGAGGGCATTGGTGGCTGAACCCGACGGTGCTGTGGCGGGCAGCTCGGAAATGGGTGTTGGTGACGAGCCAGAAGAAGAAGAGGTTAATGACAAAGCTAGCATGGATGTTCAGAACCGCCATCGGATAAGGAAGTTGGTCATGGCAGGTGATATAGATGCAGCACTGAAGCTCCTTAAAGTATTTTATCCGCAGGTACTAGAGGATGAATCACTCATTCTATTCAAGCTCAGGTGTCGTAAGTTCATCGAGCTCATCCGGAAGTCTATTCCCGGCACATTTGAGAATGACGGCAGCGGTGGTGAAGATGTGGAGATGACTGACGGAGATGGTGAGTACGATTCTCAACAAAGTCTTAGCACATCGGCTGCGGCAGCTGCGAACAGCAGTAGCAGCGACACACCCCTAAGCATTGCCATTGAATATGGACAGCAGCTGCGCCAGGTCTACAAGAACGATGACCGACCGTTTGTAGTAGAGCATTTGGCCAAAGTGTTTTCACTTCTAGCCTATGAAGATCCCAGCACTTCTCAGGAGTTTTCGCATCTTCTAGATCACGCAGAGCTTGTTCCGTTGGCTGAAGAGTTGAACTCCACATTGCTGGCATCCCAGGGGAAGCCCAGTGTCCCTGCACTTCAGAAACTTGCCCAGCAAGCCATCCAGCTAACGTGGGAGTTGTCAGATCAGGGATATTCCGCTGCCAATCTCATCAGCGTGGACAAAGATTTTCTCGAAGTTTGACTTGGCTGTTAGTGTGATTGTTAGTTCTTTTATTTCTTCTAGATTTATCCATCTACGTATGAACAATAAACTAGTACTTGGATATCTGCGTTTTCTAACAACTATGACAAAGATATATGGAGTGTATACAAATAGGCGACAAGGGATTTTATGTCTCGTTTAATATCTATGTAAACAATTTGATACTAACTACCGACTCCCTGTCCTTCCGGCAGCCCCTTCCGGGGAGGGTTTGTTGGTTCTACATCGCAGGAAACACAAACTAGACAGAGTTACAGTGAGCACTTAGCACGATTCATTCCATCATTGTTATTGTTATTGTATATATTTGATACCGTACGACTATTTTAGTTAAGATGCCATATAGTAAGGTACTCCAGACAATGTTCCCAAGGATGGCATATTGCTGCATAGTGTACAACGACTTTATACAATTCTAAACTCCGTGTTTCTCACAAGCGGTTTGTAGCTTATCCATCAAAAAATCTGACAGTGTTAAAATCCCCCTCGACGTTACAGGTCGATACATTTCATTTGGTTCGAAGCTCCCCTTGATAATGCCACTTTTGTCTACTCGGATCAAGCCCAAAGTGTCTTCGACATCGGGGATTCGACCACTGGGTGGTGGAGCTCGCAGGTCGAATACGTTCAAATACTCAGTTCGTCCCATGCCAGCGACTGGTTGTGCAAGCGAGCCTATAACCGGGCACTGCTCAGCATACAGAGTCAGGACTCCTTTCAGAATATTCGAAAACATAGGATGATCCGAGAACTGATCCGGCTTGCTAAGGGGCCTTTCAGCTGGGTCTTCAAAATTGGACGACCTCCTGTCTATCTCTTCAAGCTCTTTTCTCAATTGCTGCTCATATGACTCGGGAAACGTCCCCAGTGGAACTGCATTGGCAGATGGAGAAGTTGAAACAGCTATTTTCCCGCTGGCAAGATGGTGCGTGTACAGTCGTGGCGATTTACGGAGAATTGAGTAGTCTCGAGACCATGAGCGGAACGGTAGCAGGTGCTTCGATAGGGCCGGCTTTACTATGGATAAGGACGAAGTTAACATTTTGGGATAAAGTCGCTGGCTAACTTCTGTTTGTTCGAGCAAATTGCGATATGAAGTAATCGGCATTGCTATTACTCAGATAGGGTTATGCCTTTTTTTTGCGGTGTAGCGATATGTAGTTACTTATAAGTTACTGTGTGATATTGTAGCAGTAATGTAGTATAACTTGAGATGGTGTAAGAGGCATATACTCGAGTTATAACTAAAATGAGCCTGCCAATGTGTATCTACGTATACACACCTACAGCATCTATTAGAAAGACAGATCCAAATCTTGTTAGACGCTAGCTAGCGGGAACTTACATTTCGCCTCGCACAAATGTACCTACCCAAAAGCTACTGAAGCAATTACACTGGTCAAGGCAGACTTTACAGTTCCTAGTCCTGAACGCTTATCTTGTAGTAAGAAAATCCCGGAAAATGCCAGGGCTGATTAGCCGGAGTCCACATACGACTATGCCAGAGTCAATACTTTCTACGTAATTCCGTCCCGCGAAGCAGTTATCAACCCGTCTCGGGCAGGTTGGTCTCATCGGAAGAGCAAACAAAATTATGGCATTCTTCCCGAAGAGGCTTTTGGTTGAAGTCTGCTTTGCTGAATAAAGTTACGTACCAGTCAGGATCAATATAAGAGCGTAAAACTCCTGTGCCGGAAGCCCCAGGGGTGACGTAATGCCAGGACTGCTGCTCCACAAACGCTAGTTAGAGATTAAAGCTGAAATTGAGAAATAGTACGCTTTCCACAAAAGCAGAACTACATACCTCTAACTGCGCAATTCTTTGAGACATTATCTACAAACTTAAGAAGAAGCGCGGGTTGGAATTGGGGTGTAAGCGTGGCCAGACATTAAGGCACAACATTAGGGTAAGCGTGGGAGTGAAAAACTGAAAAACGAAAAATTAAAAAAAAATTAAACGGATCATCGACAAAATTCAAGGTTAGAACTCTCTAAGTGGTTGAACTGAACAACTGAGCAAAATGAAACAGAAAAGAGCCAAGTCGTACAGGAAGCAAATGTCTTATTTGCATGTCAACTTCAAGTTCAGAGAGCCATATCAAGTTTTAGGTATGTTATAGAAGGTGCTGCTGCTGTGAAGGTTTATCTCCAATATCATACGAACATTGTTAAAGAAGTAGTTCACATAAATTAGTAGAAACTCCAGGATACTAACCAGTGGATGAAGAAATAATATTAGAAGCAGTCAAAGTGCGATATGATCTTGTAGCCGGTCTTGAAAGGACTCTGCAAGGGACTGTAAAACCAAGTAAGTAACAAGAAGGATCACGCCAGGAGCAGATGTGCTTTAAACGATTCAAGAGTTGGATCTCACATTTCGGGAGCATGTGAATAGTCTCTAACCAGTGATCACACAGTGTACTATCCAAAACTTGTATAAAACAAAAAACACCGCGGCCATTGATCTGGCTAAAACATTCGAGCGAAGGAGATGTAATCATGGCATTTACGGGAAGAAGAATGGGCAGGAGAATGGGAAAGAAGCCAATTTAGAGAAAGGGAAAGAGGTCAAACAAGAGGAGGAGCAGCAGGGAAAAAATGCAGAAGAGCCATCTCCCAATGAAGACGAGAACAAGAATGAAAATGAAAACGAAGACGAAAGTGATGAAAGTGAAAGTGAAAGTGAGGAAAGCGAAGAACCACCAAAACCACAACCTAAGCATGAAGACTTCTTCAAGTCTGCCTTCGATTGCATATCCGATGTCGTCATTGTCAACGGAGCCAACAAGCATAGATACGTCGTGGCAACCCAGAAGACTCGTTTGAGATCTCTGCTGCGACGAATCCCAGCTGTGCCTTTAATCTATATTAACCGAGCTGTGATGATCATGGAGCCTATGTCTCCAGCCACCGAAAAGGTTCGAGATTCCATTGAATCATCCAAGCTTTCCGGCGGACTCAACGACCCACAGCGAAAGCATGCCCTTGAAGATGAGGAGGAAGAGCCAACCAAGAAGAAGAGAAAGGGACCAAAAGGACCAAACCCTCTTAGTGTAAAAAAGAAGAGTAAGGCCGAAACGGTACACAAAGGACAGACAGAACCGAAGAAGAATAGACGAAAGCGAGGAAAGGGTGGAACCCACAACGACGGAGAGGGTCTGAAGGAAGATGTGGCTGCAGAGTAACGGAGCGTATGCCCAATGCCCCATCTGCTCAGCTCGCCTTCGGCGGGACTGCTCCGTGGAGGTTAGATCTGCTTCGCAGAAAACTCGTAGTATCTGCTATGACAGAAGTGCTTGATCCAGACACAGTGCATATGTGAGGCAGATAAGTTTCAGCAAAGCAGTCGCCTCAGACCAGATGTCTCGATTGAATTGAATCTGATTATCTGAGTGCGATTCTTCTCATGCACTCTGAAAGGTTAAATATATCCTATCTATCCAGCTAAACCCTCCATGTAATATTATATGAACTCAAGCTATTGCATTTATGATGACATTACACTACTGGCCCGAACGAAATCGAAACAGAGCGACCCCGCTATCTAGTACGTATTTTGCCGGAAATTAGCCTTTCATAACGTTTCCTTCTACCTTATATAATTCAGCGAAGCAGAACTACCCCTCTCCCGACAGGGACTGCCAGAGGCGTGTGGTGATGAGATTGTTAAGTTTCCAAGGTCTTGGTATTAACGGTTGGTAGAGATCGGCAATGCGTTTAGATGGCTGTTGCTGTGTTGCACGGCTGTCGCTTTTCATTTTTCATATTCTAACATCACGATAATCCCAGACATTTGGCCCTAACGTCCAAAATGACCTTTCTTCGCACAAATCTGGCTCCGCGTATGCTTCGAGCAGTTTGCAGTGAAAGCACAGCCACTTCACGCATGTTCACAAACTCAGCTTTTGCTCTTTCAAGTACAGACCGTCAAACCCGACGCCAACTTCGTAGGAAAGAAGACAATCCAGCAGAGTTGGCTTTCAAATTTAATCACGATGATGAAGAAGACAATGCTAAGCGTTACAAGTACAACCCTAAAGATTATGATGTGCCAGACCTTAGGAATATAGAGAAAAGATGGAATAGCATGGATGCTTTGGATCAAGAAGACGTCCAGTTATATCTCGAAGACAGAATGCGTAAGGATTGGAGAGAGCTCGCTGAAGATGAGAAGCGAGCCATCTGGTTTGTAAACTATGGTGCATGGGGTCCTCGAGCTATTAATCCAGACAAGCCAGAGCGAATATATGGGTATTATATTTGGGTTGTAGTCGGGGTTATTGGAGCTGTCAGTGCATACAAGTTTGGAATAGAGGACAGGGAAAAGAAGGAAAGCGATTGAAATATATAGCATCAAGTCGCAATGTAAATAGTTATGAAACAGACAAGTAGATAGAGAAGTAACGAAGCATGAACTTCGAGTAGTGAAGTCGAACAAGTTTTTTGATAGTAGAAACAAACACTTTTGTTCTGATTATGCTTGAGATCCATTAAGGGCACGTTCGACAGACCATCTTCCGAGATGATATCCCTCAAGAAGGCCCTTGGTATTTTATTCTGTGAATAAGCAGAATCTGAAATGGCATATACTACGCTCAGTAGCCATTTACTCTCCTATCTGAATTTTTGCCTGTTTTTTTTCCTACGTTCTTGTCGTCCTTAACATTTTCAATACCACTAACTCTCATCTGTTCTGTTCTGTTAAATATTTGCGTCCGTATTTACATTCAATATCACCAACTACTTCGAATATCTCTCTGTTCTAAAAATTCGCAGTCGCTGGCCCAAAGCCTGCTAGCGTTACATTTCACAACCCTGTCAACTCTCAACGTACTACGATGGAAGAATGCACTCAAACGAAAATAAAAAAAAAATCAAATCAATTATGGCTAGAATACACCAGACTGATCACAGTGATCCCTATGACAGTCACAGGTGTTTCTGCCCCTATCTATCCACTCCTATTTATATTTTGTCATAATTCGTCAAATCGACTTACGTCGTCATTAGTCGTCGCCTAGTCCTATCCAAGTCCACCAAAAGAGAAGCAAGTTTTCTTACCTTACTTACCTTCGGCCTTGACAAGAGGATCCGCAGATGATACTATCCTGCTCTTCAGATCCAGCAGCTCAGAGACATCTCTAGCCTCGTTTTTCTCCACCACCAAGTTCCGCAGCCACCGGTTCTCCATCTGAAGCTGTGTGACTTTGGTTTCGAGCTGCTGGATCTTTTCTTGCATCTCTCGCGCCGTCCTCTCCATCTCCTGCTCACGCATTTTCTTCTTGATTCGGAATCGTGCGCTCGCTGCTGTGTTTCTTCTTCGTTTGTCCTCCTCTGCCGATACTCCTTGGCCATTAGCCAACGAGCCATTGGTGCTCTCGCCCGTCAGGTCTACAGAGTTGTTTGCACTGTCACCTGAACCGCTGCTCTCTACTGAAGCTACCCGTCTACGTTTGCTGTTGGCCCCAGGCATCTCGAGCTCCTCGTGCAAGCTGGGCATGCCCACACCCGTGCTTTGCACTGGGGTGTTTGAAGCTGAAGACGCTGAAGACGCCGTATGTGTATGAGGAGTTCGTCCTGTCTGCTTCCTCTGCTGCTGCCGCGGAGTAGCCAGACCGGACCCACTGGCTGTGGCATTCTCGTGGTGATGATTGAAAAGAGGAAGCTCACCTGCTAGCGAAAACTGCTGTAGGGTATCGAAATCAAGCGGAACCATCCCTCCTTCGACATTGTCGCTATTGCTGCCTTTGCTCTTCCCCTTGGGATTCTGCAGCTGTTTCTCCTGCTGCATCAACAGGTCATCTACGGTAGCTGCGATATTGGTCGATCGACCCATGTCAAAGTCGAAAAAATGAGTGTTTGAAAATATCGACAGCTCTTCTTCATGGTTTGGTTGGTTTGCCGGGAAGTCCACTGGCTCCAACGAGTTTAAGTTGGCAATAAATTGCGAGACATTCAAGTCTCTTTGCTTCGACATTGTTGCGGTTGATGTGAATTGTGTTTTTTTCTATGACTGCTGATTCGATCAAAGGTTTACGTCCGCCTCAATTCAGGTCCCAATTTGAACTATTAGCCCCCAAATCTAAAACTCCACTGAGAAATTCCAAATTTCAGAAAGTCAACTTTCTGTCTGCGTATCTAAGCTTGTCGCTTTTTATCTTTTTATCCTATAAAAACTCGCTTGTCCTCTCAGGTCTCTTTCTAAACACTGCGACGGCAGACCTAATATACTAATATACCCGGCTCAATGGATCGATCTCTCCGGCTCAAGTCGGTTTTCTGTATGTGTAACGAATAAAATATTATTGGGAACAAATCTCTGTAAAAAGAACAAACGAAGAAAACTCCTACAAAGATGCTTGTTCAACTTGTCCTGTTTGTTTAAAAGTGGAATAGAAGAGAAAAAAAGTCCAAACGTGCCAAAATTATTTAAGAGTCTGCGCGGGAGAAAAACATGTTTTCCGGCAATTATTGTATATTACAAATATACTCGCAATTACACGTGACCCAAGGTTGCCTTGGATTGAGGGTCTCACTCCCTAACAGAGAAATTGACACCGCCGATCACGCAAGATATAGTTTAGACTCCATCGATCACTGTCAGTGTTGCGCGACGTGGAGAGCTATGGGAGCAATTGAAGTCAATTGAAGCCAACTGAAGTCTTGCTGTACCTAGCGATGGTTGGAGTAGAATAAGAAAGGGGGGAAGTTCTGACGAATATTTTACTCCTTTTTAATTTCTGTTGTGGATATCTATGGCCTGTACCGCTTAGCTCAATGCACGGTCTTGCTCTGCAAGGCTCTACTTTGTTTCAAATACGATGGTCTGAAGGCATAGTGAATAGAAATATAGATAAAAAATAATAATAACTATGTCAATCAACAGATCTAATGCCCAACGTGTTTACTCGCCTACTCCTTTTATTTAGAGTGAACCCTGTCAAATAGATCTCCTCTTAACTACTGCTTAACTTCACATGTACGCGTAGATCTGGATTGTTCAATCGAGGCACCGATGGTGTGATATGGGCCTAGAAAAATAAGAGTCGACAGCTTAAAGTTATCGTGTAAAAAAAAATAACTATGTGGTTGAAAACCGGCGGTTTTTGATTCAAATAGTTAGCCGAACCGATTTCCATGTGTTGTGCAAAACTTATATTCATATATACAAAACTAACGAACTAAATAGTTCAATACGTTGAATCAAATGTTTATTTAGCGAGCTGTTTTATAAGGTCTGTTTGTGCTCGGTTTTAGATAATAGTTCGTAGGTCACTCTACCTGCCTGAGCCCCTATAATTGCTTAGCTGCGATTTGCTGGAGAACCCCGTTCAGATTTTCGTGGTATTGCATATTAAAAACCTTTAACAGCATTATAGTGTTTCATTCGGCACTCTCGGCCTGATACGGGTCCCTAGGTTAAATGTGGATGAATAGTTTTTTTTCCTCTTTCGACTGAGAGCAATCGGTGGTGGCCGAAGTGGAATGTAGTTAGCATGTCGTGTTGAAAGTCAACAAGCTGAAGGTGCATAGGAGAAGCAGAAGCAATTCACATATATCTTATGATTTAAATTATTAGGCGAGTTGGAAGTTCATTTGAGATAGCCGACTTAATATGTGTCTGTCTTTTAAGCAATTCTGACTATTTATTTATTTTATACCCCAGTGAAATATTACGCAGTTCAAGATTACAATACCTATATACCATTTAACCATACTATGACAAATAAATGGTCGATACTATATTGACTATGTTAACTAAGTCAACCGAATATTCATATAATATTCCCCATAAACGATATCCGGTCGGTGGCTAAGGTGGAACTGGAAATCAGCTCCTTTGAGCTGACGGATGGCTTTTTCATAAAGTAATCCCTCCGGTTAGCATTCTGGACTGAAGTATCGTGTGTTTTTTCTGCGAAGCAGAACCAACTCTGCCTGAGAGAGTGCGCCGGAAGCAACCATCCACAACACGCCATGTCGTGTTGAGAAAATACTCGAACAAACAAATCTGAATTGTCCTCCAGGATCATATAAACTTCTAACGGGACTTCACTGGGGGGGGGGATCTTACAAGACCTCAGCTCCACTATGCTTCTGAACTTTGGCCCATGGCTTTAAGATGCTACATGACAGCTAACGCTAATCTTAGCTGGGGTTTTCGGCGAGTTGGTCGTCTGGGGAATGTTCAGAGTAGAACCTTTCCTAATTTTAAAAGACTGTTCGGTTTATAGAACCCCATCTGGCCTGTGCTTGGCCTGTACTTGGCCTGTCCTGTCTTGTCCCCCTTAACAATATATTGCTGTTGCTGGGTCTTTAATCACTTTGTAAATAAATAGAATTCAGGACTCAATGAGACCTGTGAACCGACTCCTGAGCATAGTATGAAGAGGAAGGCGACAAGGAAGGCTTCAGAGAGGGCTGTGGATATGAAGACATACCCAATTGAGGATTGCTTCAGGCCCCAACTTCGGAAACTGTTTCAACGTCCCGAACTCCCTCGAACTGGAATCTTGGAAAATCAATTGTGTAACATGCTTTCCAAAAGTATATACATATGGGCAGCTTTTCGACAAGGTACTTATTGTTTTCAAGAGGTAGCGCTGGTTCCAAGCACTTCGGCGGACGTGTGAGGAAATATGATTTCTTGCAACAATTTCACCGCGGTTTGCTATGAGGTACTTCGTCTGCCGAAGGGCCGAAGTTATGTCTTACAAGGTTAAGTATTGTACGTTATGCTATTGTTGATCTGATTTTAGATTTTTCTCCTGCACGAACGGGGGTAGTGCTTTATTTTGGCTTATTTCTCTTAGTATGATGTTATGGTTGGAACAGTTTGTTTTGACCAGGCTAGGAATCGTTTATATTGTGGTTAGTTTTATAAATGACGTTTTTTTGGTGTCGATATAATCAATATAATGTCATGGACCCGAGGTGCAAAGCCTGGTTTGCCTTTGTAGGGAAGTTATAACTAGTACTCTTCGTCTTGTCTGCGGACGTTTTCTACACTAGTTATGCTGGTCCTATGAATGTGAAAGTCTAGAAGATTTAGGCTTAGGTATAAGATGAAGCTTCAGAACTAACGAAACTGGCATCTGCTAGTCATAGGACCTACGGTATACAGCCTGGATGTATGTTTTGGTGTATAATTCTATGAGTGGAACGAAGCGAGGAGTAGAAATGAATTAATTCCTTATCGGTTGACTTGCGATTCATCGCAAATGAATGCTACTTTCAAAAGCGTGTATGAACATATCTATAAATTAATGTTAATTAGTCTGTCATATCTATCATAGAAATAATAGCCCATAAATAAAAGATATCATATTTTATAACCTCATGATGCAGTCTTTGCTCCTTAGGTGGACCAACTCTACGAAGTACAAAAACATAAGCTCACTAATTGCCTTAATTTCAAATCTTGTGCTTATCGACCATAGTTTAATGCTTACTCTTACACCCCATGTTACAAGTTTATATTTATTAACGGCTCAATTCCCTCATTCCGTCATTAGTCGCCACACCATTTACTTACATATATCATCTATTGATCACCTCTCTTCCTCTGTAACATGCAGGTTGAAGGGGAAAGGTTGACTAGAACTGTGCTCCCAAACGTGTCAAACCTGGATGCTTTTCTTCCTCGTATACTGATACCATTGCTTCCACAGGACCTCCACACTTTGCGAACGGAATCAAAGTGTCACTCTTTGGCGGTCGGTACAAGTTAAAACAATGCTTATCATGCGTTCGTGCTACAGCTTATTGTCTCTACATTAGGTATGACACCACGTTTGAAATATTCAACTGCTATAGCACGCCGAATGTCCGAATCATAGCCTCCATTATCAAGGAAATTTGGGGTATCATCGATAAATTCATATTTTATCCCTCTACTGGGCAACTTATAATAACTATGCACGCTAACTGGCGTAGTGGACGTAACAGCATAGCAGAAGCAATACAATCTTCAGGCCACTCAGCAATCAGAGAAATATGCCAAAACTCTCGCACATACAATTTGATTGAATTGTCTAAAATCAAAAAGAAATTCCATTGTTGCCCTTCTCAAAACCCTGTCAAAGATGGCGACAGACAGCAAGTGTCCAGCGGTATACCAGAACAGTTGCACGTGGAGGAGTTAGCCAACGGATATATTGGCCCAAAATACTTGTACTCTGTGCATTTCTTACAGGGAATTATTGACTATCCTGACCTAGTATGTGATTTTAGCCTTTCTGAAAGTTATCTCAATCGTGTCGTCGATAATCAAGTTAAAATGATGATTGCTGGCAGTGCGTTCACAATTTCTGGGGGGCTCACAATAACAGCTGACCCAAAGAAGGGTATCCAATACGATTCTTGGATTTCTCTACAGAAACTCTAGTACTCAGGCTTAAATATTTGCTAGGATTGAGGACAGCTCCGAAATGCGTTCATAAAAAGGGAAAGGATGTGTTAAAAAAAACCTTCTTTGGAGAATGGAAAACATTATGTCAGATATACTATAGACAGTGAACTAAGCGCAATCATCCCACCTTTGCTTTTTAGAATGCTCATAAAGTTCCGGGACGCGACTACTTTACGGCTCCTTTTGGCTGTGGACCCTCATATAGCTAAAATTCAAAGGCTGGCTGACAAGTTACAGAAGAGAGTTAACCTGATCTGGATAAAGAACCAAGATCACAAACCGATCACACAATCCATAGTTTGCCATATCAAGGATGTGTAGCACTTTTACAAAGGCCAGGAACTCGCTATTGCCGAGACTATAAAATATATCATGAAACAATTCTTCGAAATAGTGTTCATACTCAAAGAGCTGGATTCTGATGCCCTAGGTCTTGGAGCAAAGCTGAAGACTTTTTTAAATAGTCTCGATATAAATGCGGCACGTATTCGGCAGAGTCTGACTATTATTGCAGCAAACAATAGCTCACCTGATTTGAAGAAGCCACCGAGAGTTTGGAAGAAGATTGAGTCAATTGCTCCAAGGATTATCAAAGGTGTTGAAACTATGACTAATCATGAAGTTGATCTATATTTTGATTCGACGAAGGCAGCACAAATAGTGAACTGTTCTTCTGACTTCGTTTTCAGTACCCGCCGTTCGATCAGTTTCCCTTTGGCACAAGTTATTGGGTTGACTCACTGGGCGTACCCTCGTGGTAAAATTGAGAATCTAGCGAAAATGAAGGTAGAGATTTCACACCTTAAATTGAAAGATAATGCACAGAATATTCTACATTTCTTGAAATAGAGAGATAGCTTATATCTCGTTTCGCTATTGAATTATATATAGGAAGGGCCAAAGAAATGTGGCATTCCCCATTTTTACAGTTATTTGGCCCATACAGCGTCAGGATATGACAAGGACCATAACATGATATGCGGGAAATGCAAAAACCTTTAAACTTTGACACATGGCAGCTGAAAATAAAATAGGATAATTTCCTACTGAAGCTCTTATATACAGCGCTCGAATATTTTAAGCCCTAACAGTTGAGTCATGGAGAGAGGGTTCTCTTTCTTAGTGGGGTTCTTAGCGTCTTCTTCTAATCCAAAGGCTACGAAAGAAGATGAATTTTGTTTGAAGTGTTATGGAATCTTTAGAGCTTCGGCGAGCAAAACATTTGAAGCATGCTCTAGTTGCCCACGACTCGTAAGATGAATTTGAAAAAGTTTATTTGCACTCGTCAGCTTCTGCGAAGCAGACCCAACCCTAGGAGGGACCGCCGGAGGGCCGGGGATACCCATATCGCTATGGTATACAGATTTTAAGCTTGCAGATTGACGCAGATGAAGATTTGCATTACATATTTTTTTTCACTTGAAATTTTCCGTAAGATACATTTTTCCGATGCATGCAGGGTTAGAAGTAGGCGCGGCTGACATCCCGAATTTTCTTAGCAATCTTTTAAGAACCCCAACCATTCCTTTCAATCTTTATCTCGGGCTGTGGTTTCTCTATTCTAGTTTTTGTTGGCTATGAACGTACCGTCTTTGAGCAGGGCTTCTAAGCATGTCCAAATGGGAGCTTTGTCAAGTACCAGAGCTCTGAAAAGTAGTTCTAGAGGTATCTCCTCGTCTGCTTTGGCAGCCTTAGCAAGATTGTCTACCCACAGTGACCACGAACAGCATCTCTTCCAGCCGGTAGCTTCCCAGTCGTCAATCTCTCCCATGCGGAGAACTACTACCTGGCTCACGGCACTAAGGGCTCGTGAAAAGGCCGAGAAGGAGTGGAAGGAGTCGCATTCTGACCCGGCTGAGAAGCCTCCGGCTACGCTGACTTACTCTTATTCTTCGGTCAAGACGAGGGAAAGAGTGTCGCGAAGCAGGGAGGATTCGTTCACATACGCAATATTACCGTTCAAAGACGACCCTTGGTTTATGGATGCATATATCAATCCCTCTGGACGACTAAGAATTGGGCAGGTGTTCCAAGATTTGGATGCCTTAGCAGGAGTTATCGCCTACCGGCATTGCTCTCCTGCTGAGCCTGTTATCGTGACTGCTTCAGTTGACCGTATTTACATGCTAAAGCGCCTTGATGACATTTCCAGCTGCAATGTCACGCTTTCTGGCAGCGTGACGTGGACCGGGCGCAGTTCAATGGAGATTACCATTAAAGCCGCGACCCATCGTGGGAAGTTCGATAAGGACGCCATCTTGGAAGAGTCTGATATCAAAGACGAGGACGTCTTTCTCACTGCAAATTTCACATTTGTAGCACGGGACCCAGAGACCCAAAAGGCGTTCCCTATTAACATGCTGGTTCCCTCAAATGCTCAAGAGGAGATTGACTTTGTGCGGGCCGAAAAGTTTAACAACCAAAAGAAACTGGCCGCATCACAGACAGGCTTGCAATTGTCGCCTCCTTCAGAAGAAGAGGCCAAGCTGATACATAACATGTGGATTAAGCAAAAGGAGTACGAGCAGAAACCGGATGCTCTTCCTAAAAATGTCGTCCCCATGTCACATACACGAATCTTTTCTACGTCCATCATGCAGCCGCAATACCGCAATCGCCATTCGTACATGATATTCGGTGGATATTTACTTCGGCAGACCTTTGAGCTTGCCTATGCCTGTGCCGCCGCCTTCTCGCACAGTCAACCGCGATATGTCAGCTTGGATTCCACCACTTTCCGGAATCCTGTCCCTGTTGGATCTGTTTTGTACCTTACTGCCACCGTCGCATACACTCAGGATACCAAGCGGACCATTTCCACCCAGGGCGAGGGTGGTACAGTTGTAACTAGCGACGTTCCGGGCACGTTAATCCAGATCCGAGTAGACAGCACAGTCCGAAATCTTGACCATGGTACTACCACCGACACAGGACAGTTCACATACTCTTACTTTGTCCCTGTTCAGGGAGTGGAATTGCTGCCGCAGACATACAACGAGATGATGGAGTATCTGGAAGGGCGAAGAAAGTCTCAGGAAACGGCAGATTTCTTCCAGGAGCGTTATTCGAAGGACACAACTGAGAGCATTGTGTCTGAGTAGACGCTGGAGCTTGCCTTCGGCGGGACTCCATGGAGGTTGGTTCCGCTTCGCGGAAATCCCAATTATACATCATGGCTATTCTCATACCATTGACAACATTAATTCATTGTTAAGCTCTGTCTTACGGCCAACGTTTCTGGATTTTGTTCGTATCTAGTTACTTTCTGTGTTATTCGGCATTTCACACTGCCGGCAATCTTTTTATATGGGCATTTACTAATAGAGCATGTTGTGATACTGAAAATGATGACAATAGATCTTTGAGTATCAGATTATTTACACAAGCTTGAATGAGATCCATCATCAACAACCTCTGCGTAGCCTCCCTAGGAAGGGCCGTAGGAGGCATAGGTATCATACCCGCTCTTGTGCATCCTCCTGTGGCTCTGGGACAACAAACTCTTCAAGTTCAGACCCACTTTCATTGTATGGACTGGCATTATATAGCTCCTCGGCCTCAGCATTAGAAGATGCAAACCCATCTCCTGACCGCACGCCTGCATAGGATCCTCTCGTGGCCATTGATTTCTTTCCTGGTTTCCAACGCGACAAGCCTCCCACAAACGATAGGAACAGATTGCTTTTGCCAGCATCTGGCAGGATACCAAGCTGATGTCTTCGCCTTCGGTTTCTCCAAACTGACAGGCTGAAAATACCCACCACGATCAATACTACAATCAGAGCGGTTTCACCTGCTCGGTAATAGGCGCGCCATGTTGCATCACTCACCAGTTTGTCTGTCTTGGAATCGTTGTTGCCTTCTGAAGGTGTTTTGCTAGGGGCATTGATATCCTGGCTATCGCTTGCCCAGTCAGTGACTCCTAGCAGAGCATTGATCATGTGTAGTGAGATTTCGGGATTATCGTAGGGGACCATGTGGCTGCTGTTGTACACCTTGACGTAGTTCAATCCTCGCGCACTGGTGACGGACCCTACTGGCTCGCCATCTAGAGTCCATTCTACCGCGTTTTTATCCTCGCCAAACCCTGTTTGGCCATTCCATGTGAGCTTTTCTATGAGCATCTCGTTCCCGAGACTGTTGCAGACCCAGTCCTGGTCTCCGTTAAACATGCTGATGTTGATAGATTGAAGTAATTCGGGTAGAAGTTCGATAGACGGCGCAGATTTGACGCCATTGCGGAATTCATCCCCGACTCGGCCGTCACACTCAACCCACCCGTTGTTTCCCCTATCGTAGCTGTTAAAAGCCTCCAGCACGTCCCGCTGGTGTAGATAGGGCGTGAGGAATCGAAGGTCCGAGGGCCAATTCATCCCACACTCGGGGTAGTTGTCAGTCGTCCTCAGGTCGTACACGTTGAGACACTTTCCCTTTTCCTCGTACGTCGCCGTCAATATATTGCCGACCATGATATCACACGCTTCGACTGCAATGGTCACGTTGCCCATGCTTTGAAGTTCGTGTACGCACGCAGACTGGTCCTGCTCGATCCTGTCTGCCCACTGTGTTCCGGGTGTTAGAACACCATGCGCGTACGAAAATGGTAGGTACGACAGGTACTGCTGCACGGGATCAAACCACCCGTTTCCTATGACGATACCGCGCAGGTCGTAGTGGTAAGGGGCTTTTCTCGCTTCAGGGGAAATCTGCTTGTTTCTTTCCAGTATAGCCTTTGCAATATAAGGAACGTACTGCCCAGCATATGACTCGCCTGCCAGGTAAATCTGCGAGTGCAGCTTCTCCGGAAATATGCTGAAATACTTGTCCAAAAATGCTAAGATATCGTCAGCCATTTGGGGCATGTCCCCGACATAGCTGTCAGTATCAATCGTAGACAGGCCTGTCCCGACAGGCTGGTCAATAAATATCACGTCTGCAAACTTATTCCACGCGCCCGGGTTCGATTGGAGAGTTTTCTCATCTTTTAGCCGATAAGGTCCGACTTCCATCAACGCGCCGTCAAACGAAGAGCATCCGGGCCCACCGTTGAACCATATTATTGTGCGCTGCACGTCAACCACAGACTGCGCAGCTATATGCCAGAAGAACAACGATCCGTGATGCTCAGGACGCACGATAATGTGCCCGGCGTGCATCTCCTCGAACCGGTTCGTCTTCGTGTCCAATCCAGGAAGGCCCCAAACATAGTAATCGGAAGCCTTGGGCGACTCGTCGTCTCCGACTGTTTTGGCCAATACAGTATATAGGCAAGAGACGAGAAGAACCAAACCACTTAGGTTCATCTTTTTGTTGCTGCTGGGCTCCTGACAAAAACTGTAAATGCCTTCCTGCTTAATTTTCAGATTATCAAACTCGTATTGAAAACAGTAATGAAGTTTCGATTAACATATTTAATGTGTCGTACTAAATGGGTTTATGCGCCACACTGTGGGGAATATCTGCGCGTCTCTACGCTGCCTCCCTGGTAAGGGCCGCTGGAGGAAACATAGAGACTACGCGAGCATGTTCACAAAATTAGTTAGTTAAAATAAAAATACATTACGTCGTTAAAAAAGTCATGAATGAATTATAGAAATGCCAGCTCAGCTGATGAGCCATCTTTCAGCCTTGACGACGACCCCTGCTCAGATTGCGACTCTGTGGCACTACGGCCTTTTGTGAAATCGACAATTCGAGCCGTGTCGCGCCTGCTGTCCCTCCTCGTTCTGTTGAAATCGTGTTCGATATCGGTCTCTTCACCTTCTTCAAACTCGTCGTCGCTGGTGGTGATTTTGCTCCACGTCAGCTGGCCCCGCGAGTTTCTGTAAGGCCGAATATCGTACTCTTCCTGCTCAGAGGGATCCAGGTCGTCAAAATCATCTCCAGAACTAGCCGTTCTGTAGTGATCGCCGCTAAAAGAATCCTCGGTGTAATTAGATTTAGATGAACCCTTGCGCTCTCGTTCTCGCTCCTCCACTGTGGTTGGGATCTCCACACCGCGTCGCTCAAGGAAGTCATCAGACGAGTTTGAGACAGAGTTTTCCTGGCTGTGGTTCCCAGCAGAGTTGAGAGTCGAGGAATGCGAGCCCACTGGTCGAATATTAGGCGAGCCGAGCTGGAACTCAGTGGGGAGAGGCGGCACAATGGAGTCGTGCGGACTATTGTTGAAAATCATGGATCGAGTCGGGTCCATGTAGGTGTCCCGAGAAACGGCACTGCCTCGAGAACCCGATCCCAAGTTGCTGGTAGTGCCGTAACTGTCACGATCAACGAGTCTCATTGTAAGAAGCTCGTCGGTTGAAATGGTGGCTAGCGACCCTAACGACTGGTGGTCCTGCCATCGTTTGTCCGACCCGTCGGTCTGTCGCCACGAGTTGCGGGGCTTTCCAGCATTTTCTTGCATGCTAGGTGACGGGGGCCTACTGCTAGTGAGCGCGTGGCCGTGATCTGACGAAGAGTTGTCACCAGGAGTAAGCTGGCCGTTGTCGGACCCCAGGGTCTCGTCACCTGTTTCATGGAAGTGGCTGTCGTTGTCCATCTTCAGGAAGTTAAACTCTGACGCCTTGTGGGGCGAATCCCAGTCAAAGCCTTCCTCTGCGTCTTTAAACTTTTCAGGAGTTTCAACTGCAGTGCCGGGAGTCGTAGTAGCAGAGGAACTGTGACCCGAGTTGCCCGATCTGATGGGGTAAGGCAGAGGCGACAGTCCGCCCTTTTCAATGTCCGTCACGATGGGCATGGGTTTCGAGATTTCCTTTCTGTGCAAACTTCCGTTGCTTTCAGAGTCATCAGTTCTACGCTTTCTGCAGCAGAAGAAGAGAAGAAGAAGTGCCAAAAGGACGCACACAGGAATGAGAACTCCGCAGAGGATAGCAACCGTTTTGGTGGAAACTCCGTGCGTTGCAGACGGAGCTGCACTAGTCGAACTGGCAGTAGCAGAATGGCTTGAAGTACTCGTTGGTGTTGAAGTCGAGGAAGAAGTCGAAGAAGTAGTAGTTGGTTTGGCAGCCACTCCAAGAACTGTAAATGACGCCTTTTCAGTTTCCCCGTTATCTCCTTCTGACGAACCATGCACAGTAACATCAGCCTGCTTGAAAGTCTTGGGCACCATCCCATTGAAAGTAAAATTATCAGCATGGTAGGTCAGCCAGCTCTCAGTAGGCGTGATCGTAGCGCTGATGTCAGCCTTCTGATCCACCACAAACTGTTTGATATTGTACTGGAAAAATTGACCCTGAGTGGCATTCACGGCATCCAAAGAGCTCGATGTAAAAATAGGTGTCTCGTTCTTGGCGCCAATTTGCATAACCAGCTCATACTCGATAGTGTCCTGGAATGTATCTGCCACTGTTACCTGATAGTACTGGGTGGTGGAATTCAGGCTGCTCGGAGGGTTGCCTGAAATGGTGGCATTTGCAGAATCCACTGTGAGCCACGAGTTGCTCGAGTCGTTGAGCGAGATGGAGGAAATATTAGCCAACTGCACCGACTGATTATTGAGAAAGATCTCATTAAGGGGGATCAGGTACTTGAACTCGTGGTCAGCAGTGACGCTCAACATGTCACGCGTCACATTGGTGGTAAACTGTCGTGCTCCAACGACCAAGTTAAACAAAGCCTGATTGCCAGTGTACCCGGCTTGTTCAACAGCCACGAGACTCACACCAAACGACTGAGAAGGAGCAATGTCCGAGTTGATCGTGGGAGCCACTCCTGAGAATTCCAAATTCGAGTCGTCGAAATTCAGCCAAATGGGCAAAGGACTATGTCCGTCAGTAGACACTGCCGCGTATGAGATGGGCAGAGAAGCTTCAGATACGAAGAAGTCGCTAGGAAACTTGATGCTAAAGCTGGCGCCCGGCGTAAGCACAAAATCTGTATCCCCGGATAGCGAGCCGTCCTGTTTCAGAACGTTTGTCATAGAATCCGACGGATTTATCTCAGGAGCCGGCGAGTCCACTATCAGCAGGTTCACTGTAGTCTGCGCTTGTCCTGTGCTGTCGGTGGCCGACAAAACAAAAGACGCATTTTCTGACCCCGAACCAGACGGCGTTCCGGAAAGGCTTCTTGATGATGAGTCTAAATTTAACCAATTGGGACCATTCGAGATAGAATAGTTCAGACTGCCACTGTCAGAAGATGTGAAAGTGTCTGGTGCAAACTGGTAGAAATAGTTTTGGCCAAAGCGAGCCACTGGGGGCAGTTGCTCGTTTATGGGGTAAAATAATTGTGGAGCCCCTTGAGACGGATGAAGCATTGATGCCATGCTGGCGACAGCCAATGCCGTCAGCCAGGTCATTTCGCGATAAGTGTGTAAAAGAGTGTGTCGATGTCGATTTTCGTTGTGACTTTGTTTGCAAGTCCCGCAAACAAGTTGTATTGTCTAGCTTAGGCCTTATAGTTATTCTTCTTCGTGGCCCAATAGCCCAAACAGTAATAGATGTAACTTTCTTTAGGACCGGACACAAAGAACCCCCAACCAAAAAAACTTGAAACAAACTGGCAGACTACCAAATCAATAAAAAAACGGGTGAGCACAGTTTACAAGCTTTTTCTATATGTTGCTATATTTACAGTCGAGGAGCCTTTTACAATGTAGAGTTCTTCTCCTGTATGACGACTGTCCGCTCGTCTACTCTAACTCTTCACCTGAGTTATACACGTTTTTTTCTGTGAAGAAAGAAAGAAAGTTCGGAAACTTGAGAGAAAAAATAAGAGACACCAGTTAGTTAAAGAAGGCCTCTCCTATGCTCCCGATTAAAGGGGATTCGCTATGCTGCAACACTTGAATCGTAATGTTAAGGCTTCTTTCTTTACCCCTAGCATTAATGGAATGCAGAAAATTATGTACGTTTCCTCTATTGCAGTCTTAGACACAGTTCTTTCTATTGCTCAACTGTATATAACTGTATAGCAAGGGGTAGCGAGACTTGAAGGGAATGTTGTTTTAGATATCATTGTGCGATTTGAGTATAACGTTGGAGCCAAGGGGTTGACAGAAGATCGGCAGGTTTACAGAAGATCGGCAACTTTATCTTAAGGGGGTGTTAAAAGGAGGTGTTTTCTATAGTGCAGAGAAGCACCCGATGAACGTAGCGATAGCTGCTCTTTCTTTGTGCAGTTTTCGATCCAGTAGTCCAATTGTTGAATACACGCTCCCTATGGGAGTTTTCGCTTTTCTGTCCTCTCACTACGCCTATTCTAATGCTGAATAACTGTGCTTACATCAACTCGTGACTGCATGAATCAGTTGGCTCAAACGCGAATTTGAAACTCACTCACACGGATCATGCAAGATCCGCATATCATTATCCCAATGTGGTAGTTTCAAGGGGTAAAGTGTTAAATTCCGGAAGACTTGAGATGTTACTTCACGAGAATAACAGAGAGGAGTTTGATATCTTAAGTTATGGCGTGGGGAGACGCCTCCGGCGGTCCCTCCCAGGGAGGGTTGGTTCTGCTTCGCAGAAAGTATATAACTGCAGATTTATCATGGTCGTGGTAGCTGAATGAGTACAGTAGTGATACCTAGGGTAATACGCCGAAAAGTATTTAACTTAGCAACTGAACATGTTATATAGGTTTTAAATGAGATCAATAATCATCATAATATCGACGGTTCCAACCCAACAAAAGTATATAGGACTTAGAGTAGAGCGAGTTAGGTGGAACGGAGGTATTAGAACAAGTAGTAAAGTCGAACTGAGGTAAATGAAGATTGCTCTCTGTTGTAGTGGAGCCTCAAAGAGATTCAGCCATGTTTTATATTGAATCTGGTCGCCCTCTCGTCTCTCTAAATATATGACTTGATATTTCCGTCCAATGTCTCGAGTCACGCATATAGACACACAAATAGTTTGGACGTATATACTGTAATTTAGTTAGCTTCGAATGGTCTAACTATAGATGAACACCAGACTGCGCAACTCTGTGCAAAGCTTGATATCCTTCCTTTGGTTTTATCCGTCGTGGATGACCAAATACACATTTTGTCCAAATGCGGTCGTGGTTTTCAATATAAGGGAGAAACCAATAAGAATGTGTTAGAGTTTGCGCATCTACATGGTCAAAGGTTAAATTGTGTCTTACATAACGTGTTTTGACATCTATGCTAATGTGACGATACGTGTAGAACCATCATCCCTCATGTTTAGTAAAAAAAAAGTTCACCTTTAACGGTACTCGACTCCATATAGAGGAGACATGGTGTCTGCTTTGACGTTACATGCACGTTATACATAACAAAATTCTACATGCTCTAACAGCTACGAATCCCGCGAAAAAACCTCCACGGAATGGCAGCCGGGGACAACATATACCTTAACAGCTCGGCTTGAGCTCACGTTCTAGTTGGTACTAAGTGCAGCATTGGAGGATTAACTGATGTCCAATTAGAAGTTCCACATATAGTATCAGCGCGAGTAACCCTCCTTTTTGACAGGTTGGAGGCGAAGGGATGCACGGCTGATGAGGTGCCTGCATATTGCATCGGAATCGTTCATTAGCGGCAGTGTTCTTTAAACTCTGTATGGATTTTTTACGCGGCTGTGCACTATCTCATTTAATTGGCATTCTACTCCTGCTCAAAATTATACGCGTGTATCGTGGCTACGTTTCTCTGATCGGGCTTTTCCCAACTTTGTCATGCCGTCTACTTACTATCCTTTTTGACGTCATCTTGGCTTGCTGCGGTGGGCCGAGAAGTTACCCTCCTGGATCTGCGTGTTTTTTTTTAACCGTCGTTAGCTCAAGCTTTCAAGACCCGATAGTTAGTTAGTAGTAGCAATATTGTGGTGCTGGGAACCCCGTTAGGCTTAACGCACGCAATTGGTGGATCTTTTTAACTTTTGACTCTTCGTCACTTTCCTGCACTGCCCCGGATTTCATTCTTTTGTGTCGTCGTCACTAGTCTGGAGCAGAACACAAAGTAGCAACTCCTTGGTAATCTATAAACACGCCATCGGAAGGTTGTCTACACGGAGTGGCAAGTGTTCAATAGAGACGCAGGGACAAGAGTGGACGCTAGATAAGGGTGTGCGGGACGAATTTTAATTGTTGCTTGTTGGGATTCTGGGATGTCAAGTTGATTTGATTGTATACGAATTATACGGAGGTAAGTGGGACTAAATTTATAGTGTGCGTGGGCTGAAATAGCTGTGTGCATAGATTTGTGAAGGTATTTGGGAGACTTAGATTGTAGAGTGGGCAGCGATGTTGTAAGAGCGAACTGTGAAGGTACCATTGAAAAGAAAGAGTGCACTTGTTTGCCATTGTTGTGTCTGAAATCAGAAAAACTGAAAGGTTTTTTTTTGTTTTGAAAATCCACAATTCGAAAACCTTGCTATAAATGCTTGGTGGAATAGCAATGTTAACGTCTGATAAAGAAAACGAAAATGGGAAACAAAACTGATGAATTCTGGGTCCTATTTTCCTTGGTTTTGAAGTCGGGCACCTATTTTTGATATCGGATATCTGATGTTTCCACTTCGCCGATTTTTGAGAGATCGAATCTGAGCCGGGCAGGTCAATGCACAAGCTCTGCTTGAAATTTGAAAAGCGAGATTCGGAAGACCCGTGGTGCACACACTACGGACCCGAAGCCGATTGTATTGATGGAATTGGTGGAACTGATAAATTGAAGCAGCTTTCAGATAAGAAAACGAATTGGATAGGAACCCAGAAATCGGCAGGTTCCTCCAATTGTCTCAATTTTAACTTATCTACTCCATGGCACCTTTGGGCTTTTAATATCATCAATCCTGTTAAAACTCTCTTGTTCTCTGTCATCAAAGCTCCCTTCAGCTCCCCAGGAAATAGACTGGCTCAAAGCTAACTAGAACCAAGATTCTTCTGCATCAGATTCTTCTTCTCCACCAGATTCTCATCTAAGAAGAGGGCTGTCAGTCTCGCTGCCAAACTCGCGCAGGAAAAAAAGACACCCTCTTCTTTATAATCATATCCACGCTACGAAATGCCGCCGTCTGCTCCATTGTCACCTTCTTCGAATGCCCACGTTTCGAACCGCGGTGTCGCACGAGCAAGGACACCCGCCGCTGCTGCTAATTTTAATGCCAATAATGATGCCCAGTCGGAGGAAGACGACCCCTCAGATGTATCAGAAGCCATATTTGAATACATAGACTACTTCACATCTCCGGCAAACTCATTGACACCAGGGAAGGGCCATTATTATGAGGAAGAGTCGCCTGCTAGCAAAATAGTAAGCCACAAATCATCTCTATGGATATCAGTGATAATCTCGCTTTTCACATTGGCCTTTCTTGCTCAGTCCGTGATCTCGTACGTGGCGCCTTACTCCGAGTCACGCTTGTGCCGAATGTCGTACATGACACCATCGTTCACAAAGCTCACAGGCCTCGATGCTAACCACACTCGGCTGGCCTCGAAATACTCGCTGTACCTTTACAGAGAGCAAAACGTAGATTCGGAGTCTGAACTGAATGGAGTGCCAGTCATTTTCATCCCTGGGAATGCAGGTAGCTATAAACAAGTCCGGTCTTTTGGAGCCGAAGCTGCCAACCAGTATCAGGCTCGTAGGGCTGCGTGGCTGGACGATGGTTCCAAAGATAATTATAAAAGAGGGTTAGATTTCTTCACTGCAGACTTCAGCGAAGACCTCACTGCATTTGATGGTCAGGCAATGCTTGATCAGGCTGAGTACATTAACGATGCTATAGAGCATGTTCTGTCATTGTATCGACGGCCATTTTACCGCAATCATCGTGAAGGTCGTGGGACAGGTGGCCAAAGTCCTGTGTACCCACTGCCAACGTCGGTGATTCTTATTGGCCATTCCATGGGAGGCATGGTGGCTCGTACTATGTTTCTAATGCCAAACTACCGAAAGGACTCTGTAAACACTATTCTGACGTTTGCCGCTCCGCACACACAGCCTCCGACCTCTTTTGACCGAAATATCGTGGGTATATACGAGTCCACAAACAGGTACTGGGAGGAATCATTTTCACAGCAATTAATTGGACGCAACCCCTTGGCGTTTGTATCTATAATCTCCATAACTGGTGGTGGGCTGGACCAGATGGTCGCCTCTGACCATGGAGGCGTGTCGTCATTTGTGCCGCCATCTAACGGGTTTTCAGTGTTCACCAACTCTATCCCCACAGTGTGGTCTGGGATTGACCACCAGGCCGTGGTGTGGTGCGACCAGCTGCGGCAGGTGGTCGTCAGTGCTCTGCTCGATATTGTCGATGTGCGATCAAGCTCGAAAACTAAGGGTCTGACTGGTCGAATGAACATCTTTAGGCAACATTTCTTGACAGGTTTGGAAAAAACCATCCGAAGTCTTGATGAATCTGGTCGTCAGCAACAAGAAAAGAACCATCCAGCAGCAGCAGCTCGATCAAAGTCGTTCTCATGGACGCCTGATACTTTGTTACTGACTGAAGACATTGGGAAATCTGTCTTGCCTTCGGGTAAGCGGTTTCGTAGGGACACGTTGGGGTTGAATGGGAACACAGCCTACCTCATGTCGGTTCATTCGAATAACCTGAGTACCTCTTCATTCACGCTAATGACGAATCATACCCTGCTGACTCCGTCCCGTTTCAGCACTGTCGATATTAGCAACTTACAGAGCTTGGAGTCAGACTTAGAAAAAGGATTATACGCGCTGGCTTGCAGATACCCTAAGTCCGACAAGGACTTGGTAGACTCACTGTTTTCCATTGTGGATTTGCGGGGCGTCTCATCGTCTCGCAAGCGAACAACAACTGGACTTTTATGTCGAAACATTGCTGCTGAGCAAAGCAAGCTTCCGATGGCCGCGAATCCGTCGATTCCCCTATCACCGCCATCGACAAGGTCTTCTACCACATATATCCATTATGAAATGACTGAACTGAGAGATTACGATTTCATCGCCATAGTTGACTCGACTGACCCCGACACTCCAGGCTATGTTATGGCGGGAATTGAAGACAAACCCAGTGTGTTGTATGATGTCAGCGTCAGCCCTTGGAAGCTCCTATTGGGGAACTACAAGACCATTCATTTACCCGCTGATCGGCCAGTGATGTTGGACGTCTCGCTGACTTCGATCTGGAGTAGTTTGCTCGAATACACAGCGGAGATCCAGGGTGGTGGAGATGGTGGCCTTGATGTCGGTGACAAGTGGAATGAGGTTAATTTTCTACCATTCATGAGACAGTATATTGACGACCCGTACGAGTCAAAGTTTTATTTGAATCTTGTCCCTGGGCAGCAGCTGCACCTCAACTTCCATGGGGTGGCACCCTTCACGCCCTTCAATCTCCAAGACGAGTCAGACGAAACAAGCTATAACAACTTGCATCTACAGATATTCAGCGACAGCAAGTCAAGAGCATTGGATCTGAAAATCAAGCTAGACTACTGGGGTACCCTTCGGCGATTGGCTCTGCATTATCGAACTTCGCTAGTGGCGTTTCCCCTGGCAATAGTCTCGCTAGTTCTGCTGATCCAGTTCGACGTTTACTCCAAAACCAACGAGTTTATCGGGTTTCAGAACAGTCTCCGCATCTTCATGGTCAAATACCTTTTGTGGGCCCTGATTTTCAGCATCGTGTTCCCATGGATTGCGAACCTTCAGTTTATCGAGAGGCTTCTCTATTTCGTCGAGCCATCGTTTGACTACTCGGTTCGCGAAGGACCGCAGTCTGTGTTCACGAGTACACGGCGGAGCAAGTTTTTCCTTGGCTTGGAAACAAATCAGCTGACGCTGCTGGGACCAGTTTTGATAGTAGTTTCAACTGGAATAATTCAGATGACGCTGCTCGGTGTTGGGCTCTTGTTGCATTCGTTTTCTTGGCTCGCCGTGTCTGGAGAGTACCTCTTTTTCGGAACAGTGTGCCAGGAAGCAGCCAGACCAGGTGGTCCGTCGGTTCGAAGGATCGTACTTACTCTGGTTCTGCTGTTGAGCATTTCATTTTATGTACCATACCAGTTTGCCATTCTTGTTGTTGTCCTTGTTCAGCTTTTTGCTGGAATCAGGATGGCATCAATGATCCGCAGGCGCAAGCTTTTACGACAACAACAACCACAACATCAAAAATCACCAATCGGTGAGAAACATAATGTTAACGATAACGACGATTCCCCCCATACTTATAATACTAATAATTCTAGCAGTGCGGAAGACAGCGACCTCGCACTGCAAAATCTCTACCATTTTACGGTTTCGATACTCATGATGATGATCTGGATATTACCTGCCAGTGTGCCTACCTTGGCGGTCTGGGCGCATAATCTCAACGTGAACTGGACTATGCCCTTTAAATCGTACCACAACCTGTTTTCGATTGCACCGATTATCTGCCTCACTGAAAGGATAGCCTCGTTTCAAATGATTCCTCGAATGGGTGCTCTATCGCAGCAGTTGTTCACCCGGATCATGCTTATATATGTGTGTCTTTACTCGTTGATTTTTGGCATTCAGAGGTCGTTTTGGCTCCACCACTTGGTCAACTTCTTCTGTACCTGGCTCTTGATCATCTATGTGGAAGAAAATGGGTTTCTACGCCGTGAAGTGGTGCAACTCATCTTGCTCAAGCGCATTTTGTAGTGTCTAATCTGTACAAATATATTTTCATTACTATAAAGCTCGCCTCCGGCGAGGCTACTCCGTGGAGGTTTGTTCCGCTTCGCGGAAAGTTTAGAGTGAAATTAAAAGTCCTATTAGATTTGTTCTGGCAAGTTGAAATTGGGGCATAAGGAGAGAACTCTGCAAGTACGCGAATTTCCGCGAAGCGGAATAAACCTCCACGGAGTGGCCCCGCCGGAGGCGATCTTCGAAGGAATCCAAGTGAAGCTAAAAGTCCTATTAATGTTTTTTCTAGCTTGAAAGTTTTTGGGGTATAAAAAAGTTAGTGCCTCCTAAACTTCGCCCTTAATAAATTCATCATAGGTCAGATCTCGCGGTCTGTTGCCACTTTGAGGGCTGTTTAAGTACATGGCCTCGTTGGTCATTGCCTGAGTAGATGACTCAATCAGCTCTTTGGTGCTCATGGACTTGGTGGTGCCTGTAAATGTGGGCGACGGTTGAGCTGCTGCGGTCGGCAAAACAGTGCCGTAGTAGGGAATCATCCTCTGATACGTCTGGGGAGAAATGATCTTGAACTTTGCCCACACCGCAGTCATGGGGAGAGAGATAATCACCAGCATGGTCGTGAACGCACTGAAACCAGTGGGAACAGAGGTGGGCAGAGCAAAGTCAATGATAGTGAAAATGGCAGGCACGATCATGGTCTGCGCAAACGAGATGAAGAATATCTGAGTGGCACCAAACTGAGTGAGGCCGAGTTGCTTCCTGCGTATGACGGCGTAGAGCAGTTTTGCAATCAATACAAAGCTGACCAGCACAATTGTCGCAGCAAACGAGGGGTTGGTAGCGTTCAGAACCCATGGAGTTCCGCCCAGTGTCGCGGCATATGAAGGGTCAATCACTTCTCGAGCGTTGATGACAAGCGCCCAGATCCATATAATGGTAGTCGGGATGCAGGCACAGCACACAACTACGATGGTCACAACCAAGTTGAGCATCTGGCTGTCGCTGAAAATGCTTCTTACCTGGAAGATGAGGCTCACCATGATGGAGAGTACACTGAGCACTTCAAAGCACGACGCTGCGACAGACACATTAACGTCAGTGACGGTCAGCGTTGCGTACGAGTCGGTGAAGTAAGAACCAACTGAGCGAAACGGACTGTAGATATAAGCGATGAACAGAATCGTCTGGATCAGACCGATGACCAAAGACACCATAGTCACTATGAACATCTTGGACTTGTACGTAGAGCTGTACAAAAGCTGAGACACTATAGTCCACGACAATGCCCCTAGACGAACCCCAAAAATCACCCCATAGGTGATTGTAGAGTTCACGTAGTACTGAAAATCGGGGAACCCATACTGCACTACGCCTATAGTAGTATTGATGTTGATAACCTGAGTGAGGAGCTCAGGTTCTGCGGTGTAGTAAGGCGAAAGCGACACCATAACGAAAGACTTCAAGGGGGTCTACAAAAAGATAAAGGGGCTACAGATTGCAGCTCCAGCTGCTACGCTGAAGGGACCATTGCTTTATAGATTTGACGATTTCTGCCTACCCCAAGCCAAGCTTCACTCCATCTTCAAACTCTCCATTGAAGAACCTTCTTTAGGATAAACGCTTGTCTATCGTGATAGGCAGATTTCTCCCTGAAAACGGCCTTCCAAGTCTGCAGGGGGAAGAACTCTCAATTTCAGTTATTACCCTTCTGCAGAGCTACCAGAGAGGTCTCATAGGCCGGCGGCCACCACGGGTGAGGGCTGCTTCTGCTTCGCACAAAGTGTACACTGAACGACAGATACAGATGTAGCTGCGATAAAACGGCCCGGCCCTGTAGTAGCTGGATGAGTTGGGCCGACGGTAGATAGTGTCAGATTGGTTACTTACCATTAGGTGAGATTGCTTCTACCCCACTTACCCTCTCCTGTAATGAAAGAATCATTACATTACCCGTCTGCCTGCTACATGAGCGCCCAGCATACTTGCGCATATTCCGATGTACGCCCACACGCCGGAGCCCTCTTACCTTATCGTTGGGTGGCCTGTCGCAACGCACATTAGGTCCCTTTGTTTCTTTGTGTTTAAAACGTGTTCAGTGATTTTGAAGTCAATTGAGGCGTGATATTAGTTTGAAAAGTGTTTTTACATAGAGCGTCTGCTGTAGAATCACCACACAACACTTGATTGAGTGTACCTTGTTTTTAAATTGACGAGAAGCAATCGGCGATCTGAGAAACGAATCGATTGAGTGGAATAAAAAACACGCACCGGGTTAACTTTAAGTTAGGCACATAGAAAAACTCTAAAGTCTTATTTAGAAACTTGATTCGTAGAGAGAGACGTGGTGTTTGCCTAAAGTCTACTATCTTTTTTTCTGTTTGAGTTGTCTTGAGTTTGCTCTGTTTAAATCAAATCACTCTTAGATAGATCGTTGGTTTATTTTTTGGGAACGAAAATCAAAAGTTCTCGAAATCAACAGCAACTAAATTCGCTCCTCTGTGATAAAATCAAAACACAGAAAGCATGAGCGGAAGCGCAAGCCCTAACTCTGTGGCGTCCAACGGACCTGCTTCGCCGTTGTACACTCCCACTTCGCCCGGAGCAAATGCTTTCCCCTTCGACAAGAGCGCCTTTGATGCTCCTGTGAGAGAGAAACTTCGTCACCGAAGAGCTCTCAGCGGTATCACCCCGAGAGAGCTCAAGTACATTGACTCGGTGATCCCATTGGCCTGCCGTCAGCAGTGGAAACGGTTTGCTGTGAAAGAAATTGACTCAAAGGAGAGTTTCCAGCAGGCCTTTGTGACCCACGTTGAAACGACCCTCGGCCGCTCGCTGTACAATTGCGACGAACTTGCTGCGTACCAGGCGGCTGCCAGGGCTCTGAAAAACTCCCTGGTGGTTAAGTGGAACAAAACCCAGCAACGGCACACTTTGGCAGACCCCAAGAGGGTGTACTACCTGTCTTTAGAGTTCCTCATGGGACGTGCCATGGACAATGCGCTGCTCAACAGTGGCCTGAAGCCCGTGGTTAGAGAAGGTACCGAGGAAGTTGGATTCAGGCTCGAGGATCTGCTCGAGCAGGAACCCGACGCTGGGCTGGGTAACGGAGGTTTGGGCCGATTGGCAGCCTGCTTCATCGACTCGCTCTCCACCACTGACATCCCCGGCTGGGGCTACGGAATCCGCTACCAGTACGGTATCTTCAAGCAGAACATCGTGGACGGGTATCAGGTAGAGCAGCCAGACTACTGGCTGACTTACTCGAACCCCTGGGAGATTGCCCGACACGAGATTGCTGTGGACGTCATGTTCTACGGACATGTTGTGAAAAACACCAACGACGACGGTATCGTGAGCAAATCGTGGGTATCCGGCGACCTCGTGCGTGCAGTGGCTCACGACATGCCCATCCCAGGTTACAACACCGAGACTGTCAACAATCTGCGATTGTGGACCTCCGAGCCCCATGTCGAGTTCGATTTCAGCAAATTCAACGAGGGAGACTACAACAACGCTGTTAAGGACCAGATCGAAGCCGAGACAATTTCTGCAGTTCTCTACCCCAACGACAACTTCTACTCTGGCAAGGAACTGCGTCTCAAGCAGCAGTACTTCTGGGTGGCGGCCTCGCTCAGCGACATTGTTCGACGATTCAAGAAATCGCGACGATCTTGGGCCGAGTTCTCAGACCAGGTAGCTATCCAGCTTAATGACACTCACCCAACTTTGGCCATTGTCGAGCTGATGCGAATCCTCGTCGACAGAGAGCACCTGGACTGGGATACGGCCTGGTCTATCACCACCCAGACCTTTGCCTACACGAACCACACCGTTCTGCCCGAAGCTCTTGAGAAGTGGCCAGTAGATGTACTTGGCAACCTGCTCCCCAGGCATCTTGACATTATCTATGATATCAACTTCCGGTTCCTGAAAGACGTGGAGAAGAAATTCCCCAAGGACTACGATCTGCTGTCTCGGATGTCTGTTATCGAGGAGAGCAGCCCCAAGCAAGTGCGCATGGCGTATCTGGCCATCATCGGGTCCCACAAGGTCAACGGTGTGGCTGAGCTCCACTCTGAGCTGATCCAGACTACCATCTTCAAAGACTTTGTCAAGTACTATGGCCCCGACAAGTTCATGAACGTCACCAATGGTATCACTCCACGACGATGGCTGTTACAGGCCAACCCCAAGCTGGCAGAGCTTATTGCTGAAAAGGTGGGAAGCTATGACTTTGTCAAAGATCTGGACCAGCTCAAGCAGATTGAACCTTTTGCGCACGACAAAGCGTTCCAGGCAAAGTGGGACGAAATTAAGCGCTCGAACAAGAAGAGGCTTGCTTCTCTTGTCAAGCACCAGACCGGTATTGATATCAACCCAGACGCCTTGTTCGACGTGCAGGTAAAGCGAATCCACGAATACAAGAGACAGCAGATGAACATCTTTGGTGTCATCCACAGATATCTAGAGCTCAAGGCCATGACTCCCGAGGAGCGAAAGGCTCAGCTACCCCGCGTCAGCATCTTCGGAGGTAAAAGTGCACCCGGATATTTCATGGCCAAGACCATTATCAAGCTGATCAACGCCGTCAGCGATGTTGTTTCCAGGGACGAAGACGTGAAGGGTATTCTTCAGGTAGTGTTTGTGGCTGACTACAACGTATCCAAGGCCGAGATTATCATCCCTGCCTCTGATCTGAGTGAGCACATCTCCACGGCTGGTACCGAAGCTTCGGGAACCAGTAACATGAAGTTTGTTCTGAACGGAGGTCTGATTATTGGTACCGTTGACGGAGCCAACATTGAAATCTCTCGTGAGGTAGGAGAGGAGAACATGTTCCTGTTTGGCCATCTGTCCGAGGCTGTGGAGGATATTCGATTTAACCACAGGTTCAGGGGCGTTGATCTCGACCCCAAGCTTGCCAAGGTGTTTGAAGCTATAGAGCGAGGCACGTTTGGAGACCCCAACATCTTTGAAGGCCTCATCAGCTCTATCAGACATGGTGGTGACCACTATCTTGTGAGCGATGACTTTAACTCGTATCTAGAGACCCAGGCCAAAGTTGATGAGGCGTTCAAAGACAGAGATACGTGGTTGTCCAAGAGCATTATTGCAGTGGCTAACATGGGATTCTTCTCTTCGGACCGTGCTATCAATGAGTATGCAGAGTCTATATGGAACGTTGAGTCCCTCAAGGATGGCCACGTCTACGATGCTTAATCTAGGTTTTTTTCGGTCATTAAATCAATCAATAGAATTCACTTTTAGTTTTCAGCGGCACATTGAATGCTGCTGGGGCCAGCCCCAGACCCGGTAGCTCTGCTTCGCAGAGATGGCTAAAGTGCCTAAGCTTGAAGCGTGCTAATACTATCGTCTCCCAGAATCAATTGTATTTTTCAGCGAAGCTGAAACAACTTTCCCGGGAGGGGCTGCCGGGGATATGTGGAGATGAGGTTCTAGGTGTTTATAGGTGATTTCGGCTGGGACTCTTCTTCATTTAACCTATAATGCCAATATGCACGATAAAGCGGAGACGGCGCAGAAATATGCAAGATAAGTCCGTTGAGTGGAGTCTCAAGCTACAAAAAGACCGTAACAACCATAACTTGACAATGTATCACAGGTTGTTTGTTTATAACGTAGTGTTGTCTCTCTGAACGTGTTTGCTGGAACTAGTCTACGCTGAAATGACAGTCTCAGATGATATTACGCCCAAGTCCAATATAGGAGTCTACACTAGCCTATCTCACACACTATTTGTAAAAGAATGTGACCCAAAAGCTGAATCTGTGCTTGCAACAGGAGAAGTGATGATTCACATCAGAGCCACTGGTATTTGCGGATCTGATGTTCACTTCTACCAGCACGGGCAGTACGGTCCTCAGCTTGTCATGACCGAAGACCTCATTCTTGGACACGAATCTGCTGGTGTGGTTGTCAAAGTACATTCATCCGTAACTGATCTTGAAGTGGGCGATAGAGTGGCCATTGAGCCAGGAATTGCGTGCCAAACCTGTGACAACTGCGTTGCAGGCAAGTACAATGGGTGTACTTCCATGCGATTCAAATCCTGCCCCGGATATCACGGCCTACTTAGGCGGTACGTGACCCACCCTGCCAGGCTGTGCCACAAACTGGGAAAGTCTATATCGTTCGAAAACGGAGCAATGCTTGAGCCTGTGAGCGTGGGAATAGCCGCTGTGGATAGTGCACGCATTGGTCTGGGTGACCCTGTACTGGTCTGTGGAGCTGGGCCAGTAGGCATAATAACAGCTGCCATGGCTCGACTTGCCGGTGCCGGCCCTCTAGTGATTACTGATATCGACGCCAACCGGCTCAAATTCGCGAGAACTTTTGTTCCTGGGGTTCGAACTGTGGCAGTCGAAAAGGGTGCCGAACCTGAAGCTGTGGCACAGGCAGTCTTGGACTCGCTCGGCGGACTTAAGCCCAAAGTATGCTTCGAGTGTTCAGGTGTGCAATCGAGCGTGTGGACGGCTATTTATGCCTGCCAGTTTGGAGGCACCGTGCAAGTAGTAGGAGCTGGCAAGAACTTCCAAACAGTTCCCTTCATGCACCTGAGCGTGAACGAAATAAACCTGAGGTTTCAGTTTAGGTACGTCAACACGTGGCCCAAGGGGATCAGGCTACTCAACGAGGGTCTCGTTGACTTTTCCAGTCTCGTATCGCACAAGTTTCCTCTCGACAAGGGCCACGATGCAATCAAGTTCGTCAGTGAAAGTCATCCGGGAGCCATCAAAGTAATGGTGGTAGACGAAATAGCATAGATCAAGTAGGCATAACAGAGGCAATTGTTCAGCAACTCGCATAATCTCGCGAAGCGAGTCCGCATCCCGTCCAGTAGTGTTAGCCTATAAGCGGCCCCTCCCGGGAATGCTTGGCTCGCTTCTCGAGAATTAAGTCCGTGTTGGCAGATCAGATATGCGAATGCAACATTTACGACTCCACTTCTCGGTAGCTCCTCATCTGAATGGCAGGCAGTGTACCCTACGGAGAGTGCCGCTAGATCTGATGTGCGAAGACATCATCTCTCCCCCACAATCTCTGTCGGCTTAATCGGGTTTCGATAACGGCGGAATGGCACTGGAGATAATCTGGGGTAGAGAAATCCGGGGTATATATAGATGTAGTGAATAAACAGAAAGTGCTCGTTAAGACACAGTTTCAAAAATGATCAGTTCGAGCTTATATCAGTTCTTGATTGGCTGCTTCGCTGCGTTTGGCAGTTTTCTGTTTGGCTACGACCTGGGAGTCATCGCGGGTGTCGAAGCCGCTTCTTCGTTTCAGAGTAAATTTCTTGCGGAGAATATCAGCGTGAGAGAAGGGACGGTGGTTGCTCTTTTCACTGCGGGATGTTTCTTTGGTGCCTGTGCTGCTGGGTTCTGCCACCCGCTCGGTAGAAGAGGTACTATATTGATGGCTGCCTCGGTTTTCATTGTAGGTGGGATCATTCAGACATCTGCAGCGGTCATTGGCATGCTGTACGCAGGTCGATTCATTGCTGGTCTTGGGGTAGGCTGCCTTTGTATGATTGTTCCTATCTTCCAGGCTGAAATCAGTAACCCGAAGTTCCGAGGTGCCATGACCGCTCTCCAGCAGCTGTTCAACGATCTGGGACAGTTGGTCGCAACGTGGACGACCTACGGGTCCTTCCAGCGATGGAATGGAACAGGAAGCTCTGAACAGTGGAGAGTTCCCTTGGCTATTCAGCTGATCCCGGCTATATTTCTCGCCTCTCTGATCTTTGTGTTTCCCGAATCGCCGCGTTGGCTCATCGACAAAGACAGGCACGAGGATGGGCTCCAGGTGCTAGCCAAATTGCACGCCTACGGGGACAAAACAGATCCATTTGTCGTTGCCGAGTACGATCTCATTCTGCAGCAGGTCGTAGAAGAGCGATCCACATCGGGGTCCTACTTGCAACTGTTCAGAACCCGTGCCAACTGGAGGAGAATCATCCTCACCACCATGATCCAGGCATCATGCCAGATGACGGGTGTCTCGGCAATCCAGTACTTCACTCCTCAGATTTTCGCGACCATCGGTATCTCCACCAGCCGTGCTCTGCTGTACCAGGCCATCAATGCCATCATACAGCTAGCAGGTACTGCATTGGAAATGGCACTTGTAGACAGGACAGGCAGACGAACTCTGGAAATATGGGGCAGCTGGGTGATGTCGGCCATGTTTTTGATAGGTGCCGTATTGATTGCGAAGTTTCCAGCTTCAGCCAACAACACTCCTGCACACATTGGCTTTGTGGCCTCGACTTGGATCTTTGATTTCGTGTTCTCCCTCACATCCGGGCCCCTCAGTTGGTCCATTCCTGCCGAGCTGTTCCCCATTGGCACTCGAATGAAAGGAGTCTCAGTGGGTGCCATGACCAGCTTTGCGTTCAACACCATGATCGGGCAGGTCACACCTGTCGCAATCAGCAGCATTGGATGGCGGTACTACATTCTGTTCATCGTCTGCAATATCACCAACGGGCTTTTCTTCTGGGCCTTCCTGCCTGAAACAAAGGGTATTTCACTCGAGGAAATGACTGATCTGTTTGACAACGGTGAAATCTTTGTGCCCCGCAGCAAATGGAAGCCCAAGCACGTCCTTGAAGAAACCACAACCAAGTTGACCGAAGTCCAGCATGTCGAGGAGATCCAGCCTAATGCTTAAGTGTTCAGCTCGCCTCCGGCGGGTCCTCTGCCGGTGAGGGTTGTCCCGCTTGGGGGAATGCGAGCCTCGTGCTGTGGTAGTTCACTTTTGTGTTTTTTCTGTAAGTTTAGGACGCTGTGAAATTTATATAGTTTGCTTTCTCGTCCTGCATCCTTAATATCGAACTTCGCCCCCAGTGATAATGAATGTGCGACTTAACGTATCTTCTTTCCCTAAGCCTCCCTCATTTCAACCTCTTAATCCTTTGAACACGTTTATGCAACCCTATCACAAGAGCTGTTTATGACCCCGGTCACCAAATATCGTAGGTTTGCAGACATTACCTCTAGCATTGTATCAGCTACGGGCTTACGACTGCCCCTCCCTTTGGGTTGAGCAGCGAGATCAACCTAACGGTCTATTCAAATATGAAGCATTATGATTTCAGGTCCAAAACCCAACTTATGATTATAATAAAATGTTTCGTTCGTTGAATTGGACTAGATGTTTTCCTTGATTAATCCAAGTAATCGTTCCATATTTCTTCAAAGAGGTTGATCTGCTTCCAGCTGCTACTACTCTATCAAGCAAGATAGTACGTGGAATCCAAATTTAAATAAAAGAATCTCAGGCATCATTTATAATTATTGTCGCAGCTATTTGTTTTCTAGACTCGTTCCATTGAGAGACAATATTTTACATTGGAAAATATAAACTATAAGTGATGTAATAAGGATATTTAAAGCTGTCTCATATATTTAAAGCTGTCTCATAACTCTCACAAGTTTTACACGTAATGAAAACTCTTATTGGTCTTATTCATCTATCTCTATTATTTAGTTTGCACCTGTGGGACTGCTTATATCTCTTTTCTAGCCTTGCAATTAAGTTCGAAACATTAAATCGCGAATAAGCCCATGATTTTCCCCGCAAAATATGTACATCTGAAATATTTCATGTGAGACGGCATGTACGGCTACGCGCACTGGCACCGTGATATAACTTCTTTGTGTGTGTTCCTTGTGGCCGCTATTATAAGTCGATGATACATTATTCAGCAGATAAAAGCACTGTCTTATATTTACTAGAAGGTTTATAGAGAGCCCAAATAATGTCTTCACAACTCATAAATTCGCATTTTTCAGTGAAGCCATTTTTGAGAAGTAAATTAATAACATTTGTATCCTAGCATTCCTACCCTGGATGACTGTCAAAGTAGATACTCAGTCCTGACCTTTCCTTCTTTCATCGAAGCGCAATAGACTTTATATAAGGTGCCATGTATGGGAAAAATGCTTTGTATTGGGTACCATATACAAGACAAATGCCCACCTACTGACCAAAATGCTCACGACCAGGCTCATACCTCTACCACGTAGATGTCTACTTGAAAGTTGGGCATTTCGGAAGTAGTGAACTCGATTTCCACAAAGCGGAACCAACCGTCCCCGCGAGGGGCCACCGGAGGCAAGGCTGCTTCAAATAGCCAATCCAGTTCCACCAGGACCCCATCTGTACAATTCCAGTAAGGCAAGGCTGCGAGAACGCACAAGTTCCTGACTACTGGGAACGAGCACGGTCTGTAATGCTCCGCGCATAATCTGTCTAAAGTTTCTTTGGTACTCTGTGTTGAGCGTTACTATACAAACCTCGTGGGCATGCACGAGGACTTCACACGCATGCTTGACGTCTTCATCGATGTTTTCGAGGTTATGGGCCATGGCAAGTAGCACGAACCCAGATTGCAGTAGCTGGATCCCCAAGAAAAATGGAATCAGTCGTAAGTCTGAGTCTAAATGAAGAATAGTTTCAATGCTGTTTGCAGCAGCCACGGAATGTCCCACACATTCTTTGAACTTGCCATCCTGTAAGAGCGAGTCGATATTATCGATGAGATCGAGTGGGTCCCAGTATCCCTGAAGGAGGATGTGGAAAATGTGCACAAGACACGTGCAGTATTCTTTCCACGCCAGCGTGTAGACGCCTTCCGCGTTCAACGACTGCTCTGCCGACTCTTCAAGAGACTTCAATTTAACTAAATATTGGTCCCTGAGCATGTTCATAGCGGACCCAGGCACAGACAGAGCTCGACTCTGTTCTAAGAAATGCAGTTCTATTATTCCGCTCAGACATGCCATCAGCGGTAGGATGGCGCCAAACATGCCCGGCCCTGTCACTTTAAAGGGCAATCCACGACTGCGACCGTCCAGTTCCGGCACAGTGACGGGACCCTCGCTGTTCCAAACAGAGTCTTCTACGGGCAGATACAAATTATCGCACTCCGAGTCTAAAATATTAGGAGGACGGTTGTAGCATTGCCCGAGATGTTTATCCATGATAAAGAGCAGCCACCATGCCCTCCTCTGCTCTTCCCGTCTTTCGCAGTCCAGAGACTCGTCTTCTGTGTCAAACTTGAGTAATCGTGCCAGCCCATTTGCTGCATTCCACCACCTCATAGAAGCGCCCTTCATTTCTGAAGTGGAAGCTGCGACTCCTAGATGTATATATGTTACGACATCGTCGAGACATCCACCCGGAACGGAATGACTTAGTGGTTTGACGTGGCTCACAACGAGATCATGCAACGCGGCAATGATTTCGCTTCTCGTAGTGGGCTTCTCTCGGATCAGAATATGATCGCTCGCGTGAGCAGCCACGAGTAAGAAGGAGTATAGTAATGCCGGCATGCATTTCCTCGGGTTCGTTGCGGACAGTACCAACGATCTCCTTATTATAGGAGCCAGGCCGTAGACTGTGTTGGAGAAGTAGACTTCCATCAAATCCTGGACCAAAGTAGGGTGGATGAACTGGATACTGCTGAGAATGGGCTGCAGAACGGGATACGGTGCACTATTTGCAAACTCGGGAGAGGCAGAATTAAGCCACCTCGGGCTGTTAAAAGGAGATCCATACAAAAACGGGATTGGGTCAGAAACGAGCTCAAAGGAATCAAGAGGTATATCCGGGATGCCCGACACACTATTAACATTGGAGAAGGCAGTTTTGACGCCCCCTCCTTCTGTACCGTTCGCACTCCTCCCTGTCGACGTTGTCTTTTTGATAGGGTACAGATCACTGCCTTTACCTCTTTTCTTACGTTGCCGTCGGTATTCGCATCTGAGCTCCCCGCCTACGTTAGTCTTTGATTTAAATTTTAAAACAAATCTCACGGCATTCTTACGGAGCACCCACCTTTACATCTTTCACATGGCTGCTGTCCGTCACATTTGGTCCTCGAACTGTTGCACTGGTCGCAAGCTCTATGCGTCCTCTTCCTTCCTCCCACCATCAAGGGAAAGTCCACTTCAACATTGAGCATCGTTTTAGTGTATGGAAGTCATCTAAAAACATAGTGGGGCATTTATACTAACTACGGCTCCAGTCCTAGCCAAACTAGACGCAGCGCGATTCCAATTGTAGTATTCGTTTTCCGTTTCAGAGACTCACTTATTTCCCCGGTTTTTTTCAGTCTGAAAATGTGGGGGTGGGCCTGTTCTTTATCGCCTTTTCTGAAGAACGGGCAAACTCAGCATTGTGCCTCCAGCGGCCCTTCCAGAGAGGGTGGTTGCGCTTCGCGCAAATTGTGGACTCAGAACACGCTTTCTTCACGACTCGATACTCAATACTCTATATTCGATGCTTGGCTTTTTCAAAGAGATGAAGCAGTTACCCTGTGTCTCTTAAGCACCTTTTAAACTCAATCGCACCTACGGCCACAGATTTGTGATAGCGATAATGCAGTGATCGGCATTCGTTTCTCCACAGATCTTCACGAAACTTAGAGCTCGTAGAAAGTTCAAAGTCTTACGCAAGTTGTGCGAAATCTGGTTTTTTTCACATTTCCTGCAGAGCATTGTTCTGTTTCTCAATCTACTTTTCAATTGGTCACCCTTTGATGGACTGACACAAGCAAGTGTTAACATCGGATAGAGTTTAGTGGTAATTTGAAGGCTAAATAAATGTATGAGTCGTATTTAACTCTCATACTTGATTTTTACTTGCATTATTGTCAGTGATGAAGTGACGATCACAGTCGATGACTGTAAAATGCACATAATTACTGCTACTCTTAGGTAAAAGAGTGTGTGGGTTGTTGATTAGTTATTTCTTGATACAAACTCTTTCAGTTTTGATCGGAGAGCAGTGGGTTTCTGCGAAGCAGAACCAACCCTCCCGGGCGGGGCCGCAGGAGGCGATGCGATATTGGTAATATAATGATTTTTTTATTTATTTTTTTTTATCTATATTTGTCTTTCATTCTTTTCTAATAAACATTCTAGAAGATGGGAATGGGGGTCTCTTTGGTGCCAGGCTCGTTGAATCGCAGGTTGGCGTCAAGGGCAGACAGCGCCTTGATCTGAGCATCACTCAAATCCCAACCAGTGCAGTCTAGATTCTCAGCCAGTCGCTTGGGGTTGCTGGACTTGGGGATCACAGCAATGCTTCTCTGGGTAGCCCACCGCAGCAGGACCTGAGCAGGAGTCTTTCCCACCTCAGCAGCAATCTTGCCCACAACATCGTGCTGGAGGAGCAGAGTAGCGTGTCCCACCTTAGGGTTGTCCAACTCGATGTACGACTGCTGTCCGAAACTGCTGTACGCAGTGACGGCCATCCCGAGGCTCTGTGCGAACTTTACCAAGTCCTCCTGGGCAAGGTAAGGGTGGAGCTCGATTTGCAGAACAGCAGGCTTGACCTTTTTAGCGTACGCAAACGAGTCGACAATGAGACCACCATGGTAGTTGGCGTACCCAATGTTTCGCACCAAACCCTTTTCAACGCAGTTCTCCAACTCGGCCCAAGTTTCGTGCAATGGGGAGTCTTCCAACTCGGTGGTTTTCTTCTCCGTGTCAGTGTACCAATCAACAGGGAACTGCACCTTGGGATCGATGTATTTCAAGGGTATGGGGAAGTGGATCAGAAACAGGTCAATGTAGTCGAGTCCCCACAGGTTGAGAGAATATCGCACCATCTTCTCAACGTGCTCTTTCGCATGATAAGTGTTCCACAGCTTCGTCACTACGAATATCTCTTCTCGCTTCACGATGCCCTCCGCAATGGCCCGCCGCACACCTTCTCCGCACTCCTTTTCGTTACCGTAGCCCTGAGCTCCGTCAATGAGTCTGTAACCCTGCTTGATGGCATTGTAGATGGTGTCAGCGCAAATGTCATTGGCGACCTTCCAAGCTCCAAATCCGACCAATGGCATATGGTCTCCAGAGCGCAGTTTCACGGTAGCATTAGCAGCAGTCATCTTTTTTTGTTGTTGGCTTGTAGTGGTTTGGAAGAATCTAGCTTTTTGCACTACGCAATTCAAACTGATCGTTTTATTAATAAAGTGGCGGTGAATGGGGATAAAGGCCCTGATATGACACCCTGTCAATCTTATAGGTTTTGCGATCATTGAAGCGGTGTCGGTTATATTGGTTTTATTGGTAGCTCTCCGGGCAGTTTTTTCTTAAATGTCCGGCCTGGGTAACTGGGGCACAAACGAGGGGGAGGGGGAAGGATGCGGCGCTCATACCAAAAGCAGTATTTTCAGCGAAAGAGAAGGTTATGTTATGTGACATTGTACATGCCAATCGCCCTTTAAGCGGGGTCGGTTGCCAGAAGAGGGTTCGAATCTTCATCGCTATTTTTTATGTTTGAGGAGTAGTGCGGGTTGAAATGAAAAGAAGAGTGGGAGAGATACTTTTTTTTTGTTTTTTAGCGTAACGGTGACACTACGACACCCGGAGGTCCGATCTGCTTTCTTTCAGGGCCCTCTTTTCGGGGTTTTCGGGATCTGCCTGTTCATTCAACCAGCGGTTGTTTCGTCATTTGGTTGACGTAGCGGCGTAGGTTGGGACGAAAAAGTTAACCTGAAGGAAGCAGCCCACCATTGCGCGGGTGTAGTGCGGAAGGCCGGAAAAACTAGCAATCGACACTCCTCGACAAATGAAATGAAATAAAATATACAATTGTATATATATAAATACCGTTTACAGTGTACAGTGACTTAGCCAAGTAGAAAAGGAGTCCTTCAGGATAAAATTTGATATCTGATTCTGTTATTAATTCTAGTAGGACTCTGAATTTTTAAAATTGAAATGTGAGGGTGTTACCGGCAGTGTGATGAGCTTGGTCAAGCATATTCTGATGACTAGATGTGACCTAAGGGATAGATGTAATCGGAGGAATTATGTAAACTAAAATAAATAAAGATATTCTACTAGTGATTATATATATATGTGTGTAATTCAATTGTCGCAATTGAAAAATCGTGTACTCCTATCTGTCTCTGTCTGTTTTAGTGCAATCTGAGCTCCTAGTACTTCAAATTGAGTACTGGAGACAATTGCAACTTTTCCAGTTGCCAATGATATATCTTTCTATTAGAATATATGGACGCTTGGTTACCTTCTCACTGTTGGCATTTCTGAACCAAAACTTTCTGAATCACTAACTGTGTTTGGACCCTGCAGAGATTGATATGTCATCTCAATGATATTATTTATTCAAATAGTTCTAGGGCTTTTTTATTGTTAGGATTTTTTTTTGTTTTTCACTTTTGGTAGCACATCTAGGGTAGTCCACAGATTATATAGAGTCACCTAGGAAGCATCGTTTGGCAGGTTCGCCTTGATGACGGAGAAACGACGTTTCGCAACACTAAAATAACCTAAAATTCTCCGAAGTAGAAATACCCTGCCCGGGAGAGGCCCCGCCGGGGGCGAGGATATATTCAATACCTATCAAAGAGATGGACCATTCACTTTTTCACCATATCTAGAATATCCTCAAAAATGGGAATCAAATCCTCTTCTTCAATTCGCATCTCGTCATCTAGCTCTACAAGGACTCCATCAGGCATTACCCAATGAGTCAATCCTATAAGCTGCACCCAACGGAATCTAATCGAGTTACGATCTTTGTCCGATTCTTCAAAAGGATAGCGAAGAGTCTTTTCTCGCTCCATTATGCGTAAACAAACTTCGACCTCTTTAGTAGTCATAGCCTCAATGGCCCTAATAACCGGTGGAGCCAGTCCCTCCATCGATTCTACACTACGGTTAATGGCATACTTCGCATCCTTCAAAGTCAGATCGCGCTTATAACGTTTCTCCCATTCTTCAAGGGTGGTCCAAAGGTTTTCCAAGTCTGCTCCAAAATCCAGTTCACTTGGAACCAACGTTTCGAGCAGGTGTGCTACTTGACGAAGCTCCTTCACATAGTATGATATAGTCGCCGCAATAGCGAGTTTCTGAGAAACACAGAACATTGGGCGAGAGTGTGAGTCGAGCAGGTAAAAAGTGACGGCTGGAGCATCTGATTTCGGCGCTAATGCTTCTAGAATGTAATTGCCCACTCCGTCGACATCGTCGGGCCCAGGTTCACTAAGAGAAAAGGGCAAATGGGACACTAAGGTCATTAGCTCGGCACGAGTAAGCGAACCTTCATCATCGTGATTGCCAAACACCATTGCATACGGGATAGATCTCTCTATGAATGGACTTACTGCTTTGAACATAGCAGTGACAGCATCTGGAGCGGCTTCGCCAAACACCTGGTCGCCGGTCAGCACTACAAAGTCCGGTTTTTCGGCATCCAGGACACGATGGAGGAACTCAACAGTCCGGGGGGCCGCTTCGCACTCTGCCGCAATAGAATCAGGGACGGGATCCCGACACTTTCCAACACCAGTCGAGAAATGCAAGTCGGCAACCTAGAGGATTTTGAACTGGCCATTCGATTTGATACGTAGAACAGGCTTTTTGAAGGCAGGCTTTGGGCCAATCCGAACGCTTAGACGAGGATCCGTCGAGGCTTCAAGGTCAAGGTGGCCCTTTAGCAAGTTCCACCCGGGTCTTGGGTCTACGGCATCGGAGCCAAAACAGTACATCTACCGCAGTAACGCTCGTAGATCTTTGAAACTTGCCAAATCTTACCCACAGGTAGTCGGTCTTTTGTCTCCAGCCGTGTTCCTCGAGAACTTCTTTGGAAGGAGCTGCTTCAGAGAAAACGTCTGCATTAATGTCTTTTTTCACAGCCTCAGGCACATGACCCTTCTTATCAACCGCCACCTGCAGCGCCACCTGAGATTCGTCTTGCAGCTCTTCCTCTTTGACCCGTTTCGAGTATAAAAACGCTTTCTTGGTCCAAAGTTGTCCGAGATGGATATCCTTTGGAATCCGATACCACCCGTCCCGCTCTTCACCAATGCATCCAGTCAACGTGAGACACGACTCGATCTTGAGATCCATCACCACAACTCTGGGTTGATGTAGTGGAAGTCGTGTTTGCAACGTGGTGGGCAGGAAATTAAAGTAGAAGTCCGTCATCACGACCATTATGGTAAGGAAACCGAGCGCCACCATGATCTTGAAGATCTGGCGCAGACCATCGGGGCAACGCAAACAGGACAACAGTGCGCGCGCGACAAGTCCGTACTGGTCGACAGTCGACGAATCACGATACAATTGAGGATTTGGACAAATGCTGATGGTTGATAGAAACCACCGGTGACGCACCAAGCTCAACTTGATTACTAATAAAACGGAGAATTTTATGCAAGAAGATGGTGTGGTGCATAGAATTGTTAACTGGCCTATCTCTATAATAGATATCGAGAAGGTTTCGAACACCGTCAGAGTAGGTGATTGCACCTCCGGTGGGCCCCTCCGGGGAGGTTACTTCCGCTCGCGGAATGACTGTCTTGTGGGCTCGTCCAAATGCCGTCGCAGTACTTTTTTTACGTATTCCACAAGTGCACTTACTGGTGAAATAATAAAAATTACTTAGATAATTGAATTTCTAGAGCTGGAACTGGAACTGCAGTATCGACAAGTATCAATTCTTGTTTTGTTGCTAATTTGAGAAGAGATAGTACACCTGACAGTAATATTCATTAAGTGAGTTGCAAATTAATAACAAGTTAAAGTGAAATAGAATACTTCTGGACGATTGACATTCACGTATTTATTTATCCATTTGATAGAGAGACATAAGGTGTCTTCCTCGAACAATAGATACATCTGAATATAAAACTGAAGAAACAATTAACTTGTGATATTGAAATCAAGACTGAGATTTGTCAAAAGATATTTAAAGTGGAATAAAGTAAAACCAGAGTAGGAGGCTGGCAGTCTGTTCAGTTTTTTTTTATTTTTTTTAAAATTATTTTCATTCATTTTCAAACTATAGAACTATAGAAGGTTTATCAGACTGTGGTGCCACGAGAATGAGACGTGCCGAAAGAAGCCAGCTGTTCTATCAGTTACCAGGCGCATAATGGGTACCAAATTCACTTGAAATCCCGCGAAGCGGGACCACCCTCCCCAGAGGGGACCTGTGGAAGCGCATAGATTATCAAGCAACAGTTTCAGCGTTCAACAATTCTAGCATTGAGTCTTCCATACAAGTATCCAGGGGAATATACTTTATGCCAAGTACATCCTTGGCTGTGGTCCCATCGATGTTGTAAATGTCAGTAACTTTGCCGGATCCTGGATTGCCTACAGGCAGACGACGCTGGAGCTGGGGAAGGCGTGCTCTCAATCCGTCTATAGCAGTCTGATAATCGAACCAAGTAGAGACAATGAACCTTTTACCAGCAGCAGCTGGAGTTTCAAAGGCGGCAAGATGAGCTTGAGCAACAGTACGAACATCTGCGAAACCAGGAAAATCGATTGCAGGAACTGTTTCAGCGCCTAAAAGTTTCCACAGAACTTGTGAGGACTCGTTCAAGTGCTTCATATCGGATATTCCTCCAACATGAGGGCCAAATATCCAGGGAGGGTTGATACAAGTAGCAGTAAAGTGAGGGTGTTCAGTTTTCATCCAGTCCCACGTAGCTCTCTCGGCAAGTTCCTTGGCAGCACAGTAGGCAGTCACGGAATCTGCCTTTGCGGCCTCTTCATAGGTGACGGGATTCCAGTCCTTCTCAGTGTACCTATACCCAGGACGGTAACCTTTACTGAGATCAAGCACAGCGGCACATGATGAGGTGGTGACCACTTGCCGAACATTGGGACCGTAAAGCTTGGCTGCTTCAAGGATAGCTACTGCTCCTTTGATCGCAGGATCCAGAAGGTCACGAGCGACATCATCAACCGTCAAAGTGAAAGGTGCAGCAACGCTAATGACACCGGTCACTGGTTTGGTGGTTCCAGTGAAAGCGGATTTATAGCCTTCAACTTTGGTAATATCGGGAATGACAGTCAGAGAGAGCTGTGATCCGTATTTTTCAAAAAGAGTTTTCACTCTATCGACAGATGACTGGGAACGGACTGAGCCCCTGACGTGATAACCCTTTTCTAAGGCTTGCTGGATAACATGGCCAGCTACAAAACCGTTGGCACCTGTTACGAAAAGTGTTTGCTCCGACGGGAAATTCATTTTAGATCAAATGATAGTTTCTTGGTAAAAGAGGCAGGATGTATCCAATTGCCTCTGAACTTGCCAATTGCTTGAATATACTCATGGCTTCCACTGCAGTATTTATATTCACGTCTATTCAACGCGCTGAAGCATTACTAATACATTCCAGCAGGCGTAGTCTCTCCTCCTGCTAAACCGAGCAACCAACATCAACTCAAATCCTCAGCTCAAATCCTCAACTCCACAAATTCCAATCCATCATGTGTGAACGATGTCCGTAAACGGAACTTCCCGATACGATTTTTCATGGAGATAACGGCGTTAATTTCGTAATCATTTGTCATTGATGGCATTAATGCCGAGATCGTCGTTTCCATACTCCTTTTGAATTATCTTCACGCAGGACCTGCGGAGTATCAACCGTTCAAGAGCTTTACGCGTCACCTTTACGAACAGATTTGAATATTACTGGTGTAATGTTAACAAAAATTCTCAACTTTGAAGTGGTTTCGACCCGATTCAGCCTGAAAACTTACCTAATTGTCGCGTTGCCTATTGAAGAGAAACAGTCCCTAAAACTTACACCAAATATCTAATGTCTGAACCTTGCAATACCAGAATGGGTTTTTGTAAGATCCTCACACAGAAAGTGTACTTAAAAATCGTTTATTAATCTTAGTAGATACGTACCCAGCTATATTTTCCACGGTCGCCTGCTCGCCTCCGGTGGGGCCCCTCCAGGGAAGGTGGTCCTGCTTCGCAGGATCATTTTGCTTAGGCCCGGTCTAATCCACCAGCAGACGATATCAAGCCCTCTTCAGTGTCTGCTTGCGTATACTACATTTCCCAGTAATATCTGATTGATTTACACCTACAATTGGTCAGACATCTATCTATTCCAATATAACTCCGAATAAAAGAAAGAATGAAGAATATATCAAATTTAATGTCCTGTGGACTAGATATAGAGATACAATAATATAGCGTGGTTTCATATTTTTCATATTTAGTATGAGGAATCAATCACATATTGATCCTCTACAACCCTTTCTGCAATTGTGGTTTCAAATATGGTCGTCCCGAATTTCCCTTTTGTATTTGATCACAGCACAGGCGAAAAAGGATATTTGGGATAACTTGGCCACTTCTGAATCTGAATAGAAAGTAAACATTTCAATAAATTAATTATGCAATGAAGTAGAGAGAGAGAGAGCCCAATCCCACGGGCCTAACCGACTATTTCTTCAACCTGTAAATGAAAATGAAAATCAAAACAAATGATTCAGCGATAGAGTAGAAAATCCCATTCGAAGCTGATTTTGATCGAATCGAAAGGAAGCTACCCATTTTTTCGGTCATCATAAGATGTCGCAACTAATGTTGATGCCACCATGGCACTCAGACTGTTAATCTCTATCGAGTTTCAATGCGGGACTTGTACATGCAGATGTAGAAAGTAACGTTCTCAACTATAACCGAGAGTCCCGAAGATGGCCACCAACTCATTATAGAATCACATGGCATGCTGCATGGCGACCGATTCCACGAAGCGGAACTACCCACCCCAGAGGGGCCCCACCAGAGGCGAGCAGGTGACCACCTAAAACACGTCTGGCAGTCTTTCGATTACATACTTGTAGGAACCTACCGACATTAGTGGGATTCCCGTACGGATCCGTCGTTTTAAATCAGCATCGTTGGTAGCCACGATATAGCACTTATACTGCATGACCCTCCGCACCAAACAATCGTCTGCATAGGTTCCCTTATGGCTACATTTCAACCTTTCGACCCTAGGATCTCGAGCCACTCGTAGAGCTATTCGATACTTGGGGCCCAGTTTTTCCAGTTCTGCCATGACACAGTCGGTGATAATAGGAATACATCTTGCGTAAAGAGCGTCCATCATCTTGTTGCAAGGGCGTAAACATATACTTAAAAATGTCAGAAGCATGCGGGAATGTTTGAACATTCTTCTTTATCCTACTCAGACATTCTTTCCTTCGTGAGCTTTCTATTATTGTTTCCATTTCAGCTATCTCAGGGCCAGCATCCACAACTAGTTGCAGAACTGAAGCATCTCGAACTTTCATAAGAATGCCGAAAAGCAACGGAGGGAGAATAGCTTTGATCTGGCCCTCGATAGTGAAATCTGGATCAAAGCCTCCATGCTCCAAAAAATATTTATTCTCTACATTTGTTCTGGGAACGTATTCAGGACCCTCCCTCAGGTTTACCAAATACTTGAGCTTTTTGGTCAAATCGGCCGTAGTGAAATCCCATATTCGCACTTCGATCCTCTCGGTCGGAATAAAAACTTTTATAGCGAAGCCACCTGACATGATGAAGCCACCCTCACTAAACTCCCTTCTAATGTCACGATCGAGAGCGGGGCCGCTTTTGTACACGCTACACTCGCAGAAAAATTTCAGGAAGAAACCTCATTCCCTGTAACAAACGCACAAGGGAATAATATCTTGGTTCAATATATCCATCCGACAACGTCAAACAGTTATAACCCGCATCGAGCACCCTGTACATATTCATATCTTTCCTATGAGCACGGTTACAAAGTAAATCCATTCCCCACTCGCTTAAGCACGCTATCTTTTGTCCCATCCCCTCACACATACCATCCGGTGGAGAGCATATCGTTATTATCAGCTGCCCCGCGCAGGCATTGAACAAGAATCTGCGGGCTTTCCACTTCAATCTCTCTAAAATAGAAAAGACGGTCTCCATGTCCGGCTCGCTGTAGCACTCGGATATTTTGATTGTCCAATGAATCGCAAGCCATCCTATATTTTTGCTTAAATATAATAAGCTCTTTTTCACCCTATGTCGGCCGAGCGCGAATGACAATACAATCTCATTTACAGAGGATGGGGGTTTACTTGACAAGCTGCTGCCAGTGCATATTAATGAAGGGAATGGAGAAGAACCAGTTTTGACACACTTGGCAGCTTTAGTCCTATTATGACCGTCCTCTTCAATCTTGATCTTAAGACGGGTTGTTTCATTTTGTGGTTGAGAGGCATCCATCATGCTTTGGGGGGTAGGCCAGAGTTGGACAGAGGTAGTTGAGAGAAAGCAGAGATAGGCGTTTAAACGGGAAAAAAATACCAATCCTTCAACAATAATTTGATGCAATTGGGAATACTTTGATTCGCCCAATAAGTTAATAGAAATGGAGTAAATAGATAGATACAATTCACCTACAAGAGCGAAGAGTTGCTCGAAAAAGTTGTTTTTCAAAACAAATATAAAAATAAGGTATCAATCTTTAAAGTTGTTAGAGGGGAATCTAGCGTTATGCGACGCCGCCGTAATACTAACTCTGAATACTGAATTAGGATTCCACTGATTCCTCGAACAGGATATTAATTATAGATAGCCCCAATGCTCCTTTTCGTATATTTTACATTTTACCCCGGGCTGGATTATATCGACTCCCCTTCCGCAACGTACTGGAACTATATGCGGTCCCGTTGGCTTTCTTTTTTCATCTCGAACTAGAACTATCATGATGCTTGATATAATAGATATCTATCAACTCGCCCTCACGTGACCTCTCCCCTAACCGCGTCCGCAGTAAAAACTCGCCAGAATCTTCCAACGAAACGCGAAACTAATAAATTCTTAGGGACAAAAGTAAAACGATATATACACTATGGTAAGTTAGCAAGAGTACTGCGGGTGGATTGTAAAAAGTAACACATTACTAACCCAGTCCGTTCCTATTTTCGGAGATGAAGTCGTTGAAGAACGTGCTGAAAATGCCAGATTGTCGGCATTTGTAGGAGCCATTGCGGTAGGAGATTTGGTAAAGACAACGTTAGGACCCAAAGGCATGGACAAGTTGCTACAGTCGTCGAGCACCACTGACTCGCTCGTAACAAACGACGGTGCAACCATTTTGAAATCAATTCCCTTTAATAACCCTGCTGCTAAAGTTCTCGTCAATATATCGCAGGTTCAAGATGACGAAGTCGGAGACGGCACGACGTCAGTCACGGTGTTGGCGGCAGAGTTGTTGCGGGAAGCAGAAAAACTGATTGACAAAAAGATTCACCCACAGACGATAATTCAGGGCTATCGGGTTGCCAGCCACGCTGCGCTGGAGGCTCTCGAAAAAAGTGCTATAGATGTGTCGGGTAATCCAGAATTGTTCCGAAAGGAGCTGATCTCGATGGCCAAGACGACTCTGAGCTCGAAAATCTTGTCTCAGGACAAAGAACACTTCGCCACATTGGCAGTGGATGCGGTTTTGCGGCTCAAGGGGTCGACGAACCTCGAGCAGATTCAAATCATCAAAAAAGCAGGAGGCAAACTGGGAGACTCATACTTGGACGAGGGGTTCATATTGAATAAGAAATTTGGAGTCGGGCAGCCAAAGCAGATTAAAAATGCCAAGATCCTGATTGCAAACACTTCGATGGACACCGACAAGGTCAAGATCTTTGGTGCCAAGTTCCGGGTAGACTCGACTAGCAAGCTGGCCGAGCTGGAAAAGGCGGAGAAGGAGAAGATGAAGAAAAAAGTGGAAAAGATCAAGGCACATGGCATCAACTGTTTTGTGAATCGGCAGCTCATCTACAACTGGCCGGAACAACTGTTTTCCGATGCCGGTATCAACAGTATCGAGCATGCAGACTTCGTAGGCGTTGAGCGATTGGCGCTTGTCACGGGCGGAGAGGTGGTTTCTACTTTTGATCACCCTGAGATGGTCAAATATGGCCACTGTGATGTGATCGAGGAGGTCATCATTGGCGAAGACACTATGATCAAATTTTCGGGAGTCGGGGCAGGAGAGGCATGCACCATAGTACTCCGTGGAGCTACAGAGCAGGTTCTGGAAGAAGCTGAGAGGTCCCTCCACGACGCTCTATCGGTTATCTCTCAAAGCACCAAGGAAACCCGAACCACTTTAGGTGGTGGATGTGCTGAAATGCTCATGTCCAAGGCTGTTGAGGGTGCTGCGCAGAACCAGGATGGCAAGATTGCACTAGCAGTTGAGGCTTTCGCTACTGCCCTGCGACAATTGCCTACTATTCTTGCTGACAATGCTGGATTTGACTCGAGTGAGCTTGTTGCCAAGCTGAGGTCTGCTGTCTACAATGGCATCACCACCTCGGGACTGGATCTCGACAATGGCAAGATTGCGGACATGCGAGAACTAGGCATTGTCGAGAGTTTCAAGTTGAAGCGAGCTGTTGTTTCTAGTGCATCTGAAGCTGCTGAGTTGCTGTTGAGAGTGGATAACATTATTCGAGCAAAGCCCAGAACTGCTGATAGAAATCGAATGTAGATTTTTTAAGTGAAGAGTGTATGTATATATATAGATTTAATCTAGTATCGTGTTCTACTATTCTTGTTTTTTGCGCAGATTCTGAGTCTCATCATCAATAGTAACCACCACCCCACACAAGGTTTCGACTTAACTAAGCTAGAAATAAATTAACGATTTTTCTACCCCACCCTCATTTTCATCTCTACACTAACTATTCAACATGAGTGCTGACGAGTTGAAAGAGTACGAGGAGCAGCTCGCTACAGTTGAAGAAAGTTTACGGGATGATCCTTCAAATGAATCTCTGTTGACTCTCAAGGAAGAGCTGACAGACCTGGTTGGCCTGCTCAAACAGGCCATCGACGCGGGAATTTCAGAGGAAACCGAACAGAAGAACGTTTCTAAACTAGAGTCTTCAGAGAACCTTTCCTCTCTTGAACGACACACTCTTTCGTCAGAAAATAGATCGCATAGTCCATCAGAAACTAGATCCCAAAGTATATCGGAAAGTAACCAGCGCCACTACGAAGTCGGCAGTACTGTTTTGGCAAGATGGATGTCGGGTGACAAACAGTACTATCAAGCAAAGATTACGTCTGTTACTGGCTCCAGCCATAATCCTCTGTATACAGTCAAATTCACAAAGCAGGATATCAAATCTGTAGAGACGGTGAACTCAACTTGCATTCGCCCCATGCCGAGCAAAAGTACACCATCCGGAGCTCAGATGAGAAATGTACATCAAACGAAAAATTCGTACAACTCAGCAACTAGTTCGAGTTCAGATTTCGCTACTATCCCGGCTGCCGCATCACATACCATACGTCCCGGACTCACGGATCCTGAAAAGCCGAAAAACCAAGTCAAGCATCAACCTTCTCAAGCACAGCTGTTGGATTCCAGCAAAATGAAATGGCAGCAGTTTACAAAAAAGGGCGTAAAGCTTGGTAAAGGAGTCAAGGCCAAGAAGCTGGGCGAGTCATCGATGTTCTCCTCGCCGTTGGGTGTCGTGGGTAAAGTAGGAGTTATAGGTTCTGGAAGAGGAGTGACAAAAGCCAAACCTCGAACTCGCCATGTGTTTGATTCGTCGACCAGGATCAACGATGACTAGACTCTTCGCACTGTCTGTCTGATGCATCATGTCTCACATTGCAAGAACGATTTCTCAATTTCTCTGCCATTCAGGATCTACGGGCAAAGCAAAACAGCGTGAGAAAGAAGTCTGTGCTCATGGTTATATTTCAGAATGATTTGAAACGACAAAAATAGCCTGGCATTCACCAGTAATTTTTTCAAAGCTACTACATGCTTTCAACTTTAACCAGGTTGAAATAAACAGGTTTGGCGAAAACCTGCATAACGGAAGAAAAATTTAGCCACGTTTTATCGTTGTTGCTACATAGTGTGCGAATGAATTGACGATCAAATCGTTTATCTTTTCTTTGATTTCGTTGCTCGAACTTAGAAAAGTTTCTTCCTTCTGAGTGTGTCTTTTAAAAATTAAGAGTCAAACTGAACGCTGGTGCCAATGCTGCTCCAGCTCCCAGCTTGAAGACAAAAGGCAGAAGGACTAGAGTTTTTACTAATATGCTAATTCATTTGTCTTATATTTATTGATATATATTCATTCTGTGAGTCCAAACACACATTGTACTTCGTGGAATTCAATTCGACGATATATCCTGCTTACCATATATACATTTTAGAGATCGAGTACCAACAACAGTGTATCTTGTATTACTAGATTGTCTTTTTATCCTATATGCAGGATAGTTACACTTGCGTAGATTTTTCAGGATTACTAACATGCTCCCTAATTAATCTCTGTCCAAATTCGAAGCAATTCGGTGTTCTTTTCGAGATGGTAAGTATCATGGGTACTCGTGTTCAATAGAATAGAACACACCTCCTCTGCATCCTGTATAGTGAAAGCCACATTTCCTGATTCTTTCAGCCCATCCAACTGCAGTGTAAGAGGCCGTATGGGTGGATTCACTGAAAAAAAAGTCTCAGCTCTTGTCAAGTCTGATTCGGAAATACTAGGAGCATCCGGAATAGTGTTTTCCCATAACCCAGGCGCTGTCGCCTTCCACTTTTTCACGAGAGCATTAAAATCATCTAAGTCCCGTGAATCAATCCTCTCCATTAATTCCTTCTCCAGCACATATAACTTTTCAGTCATATCCTGTACGTCTTCCTCAGATGAGTTGTCAATGTCAATATACTCTTCTCCATCAATGAAAGTACTTTCTAATGGTTCTCCATCAGATTTTTCGCTAATTTCCCTCCTCCAATTCCTTGCTATTTCACTATGTTCAGCGGATTCAACCTCCAAATACTCTTTCAATTGGCCTGGACTTGCAAGACTATCCTGCAGGCTCTTCAATGTCTGGCCCATGCTTTCATTTTGTTTTTCTAATTCCTTCAATTTGTCAACTGGCAAGAAAGATTCTAAGGATGGTAGTTCCATGGAAGATTTATATTGTTCGAAGCTCTTCAATACCTGGCCCAGGTTTTCAAGCTTTCTTTCAAATTTGCTCAAATTGTCAAATGTCAAATCAGATCCTGAAAAGCGTTTTGCTTCCAGCGCGTAGGTCTTCATTGTCAGTTCCAGCTTTTCAATTTGTCTTTGAAATTCCTCCCTTTTGTTGACAGGTTCTGAGAAGAATGCTTCCATGGACGACTTTTTATCCGCGGATTGAGGGTTATTAGTATTCGATTCCGTCTCTGCGATATGGGAGGAAGTTTTGAACGCATCCGATAAAGCTATTCCATTGACTTTCCCGCTCCCATCTCGTGTAAAATGCTCTTGTGCTTTCTTTTCCGGTTTAATAGTTTTAGATATGGAGTTCCTGGGATCCTTTTGAGCAGTTGACTGATCCATTAACTTCGAGCTTTGCACGTCTTGTTCTTTAACTGGAAGCTTGTTTGTAATTTGCGGTTTCCGCGGCGATTTATTGAACGCAGCATTATTCAGCGCTTTTGCTTCCGGTTCAACATGCTTTGATACTTTTTGATCAATCAATTGATCCACAGATTTAGTCTTCAGAGCTTCGTGATCCTTAGTCTGATGATTGTTGGCATCTTGAAGTGTACCATCAGATATTTGCCGTGTTCTGTCGTGAGAATCATTCAATTTTCTTGCACCCTTCGAATCCTCGACTGCTTTATCTTTGACTTTTGCTTTGGCATTCTTGCCTGAGTCCAGTTTTTCCATTGGTTTAATTTCTTGCTTAGTTTCATGGTTCTCATTCGTAATGGAATAATCCGCCGGCCCTTCTATCACAGGAACTGGCTCGGGGGCCTCAACACGGAGAGCACTGGGAGTCTTCGGCGCCTTTATAGTCTCTGCTTTCACTTCTATATTGTTATCTTTAGCGTTTGCCGTAATCGATTTGGCATGTTCGGACGTTCGACCTTGGCGATGGTTGGACATAGCTGGCAAGTCCAGGCCATCAATTTTGGGAGGGGTTGCATTTCTATCTCCCTGTGGTCTTTTAAGAAGTGTAATCTTACCTTTCTTCTGGCCCTTTGGATCTGTACCAGTAGGTGAGCTTACAGTCGGGTCACGTTCCATCTTTTTAGACGCCATATCCCTTTCAGAGGTGACGGTGTTTACATCAGAATTTCTGGGCCATTCCTGTAAACCTTCTTTAGCCGACAAAGCTTCAACGGAACTCTTTTTCAAAGGACTACCATTATCACTTTCTGGTGGTCCTTTCTCATCTTTACGACTCTTTTCTCGTCGCGCCGACCCAGCCAAAACCCTGGATCTCTCCAACGAAGAAATATCTACGAGAGCTTTTTGGCGCTCTTCACGTTGTCGTTGCTCTTCCAACATTTTACGTTTACGACGCGACAACTTTGGTTCTGACACACTCTCCACAGAGTCAGATTTCTTAATAGGAGTTAAAGGACTCGGAGAAGAGCTGAGACGCTCGCGTAACTGTGGTTCTGACACACTCTCAACAGGGCCAGATTTCTTGATAGGAGTTGAAGGGTTTCGACAAGAGATGGGAAGTTCGGAAGGTGTTTTCACTTCTGTGATTTCTTTGTCATCTTTATCATCTTTACTGAGATCAAGCGTGACTTTCTTCGCCGAAGCTGTTACTGGACTCTGAACCGATTCCTCAGTCCTTTCGATTTTAACTGATTTACTGATGGGTTCAGATGTGACATCACCTTTAATCAAAGATAACAGCACCTTTTCATCATCCGTGTGGTGACTATCGACATCTCGCAGAGAGACCGGATAGGGGGAAACGTACGCAACAGCTGGGTCGGCAAGTTCTGGATACGCATGCACAACAGGGCCACCAAGTCCTGGAGGAGGACCGGGAGCGGACCAAGCTGGACCAGGAAATTCCGAAGCCAAACTTGGAGTCAGAGCCGGTTGGACCATAGGAATAACATCAACGGGCAGATGACTGACAAGAGCTGGAAATGGCGAATAAGTCCAGTTGGCGATAGGAATAGTCTCAGCAGTGGGGATTAAGGACACATTGAAATTATCATCTTTCGCCACTGCTCCCTTTGAATTATCCCAATCTGAGCTGTCCATATTATCAGCAAACACTTCCATAAGTCGATCTAAGTTTTCAGATAGAAAAACCTCATCCTTATCTTTCTCGTTCTCATCATTACCTATGCTATCCTTCTTACTGATTTCTACGTTAGAAAAAGGGATCAAACTAGTTGTAAGGACAAGAAATTAACTTGAGGGGAAAAGGTCAGTGTTGGTTATATCCAGCTCATATTGGGTTACATACAAAGGAGATACTTTGTTTACAAATAAATATATGGAATATGTCCGCAGTAGCAAGAAGCCAGTAAACCTATTCTCTGAATTTTTTTTCTCTCCCTGTAAGCAACTGAGATATGACCAACTGAAGACCTCCAAACAAGAAGCAAAATCTTTACCCCCGCCATTTGGGGCTTCTTCCTTTGTTAATAATACGCACCTGACTCCTTTAAGCTAGCATTCGAATCGTCTTGACTTTGCAATTGTTGATTATCCGTAGCTGTTAAATTAGTTGAGAACTCGACAAAGAAACGATTGATTTTCCTTGTTTTGGAAGCTTCATTGGTTATTCTCACCTCTATTGCCATTCATCAAATGGGCCAACAGTTCTTGACTGTTTTGATTCTGAACAGGGAGAGCCATACCGCCGGTGAACAGTCCCGGAGGGGGGGTCGCAGTCTTGGCCATATCCATACTAGCAGATAACTGGCTCTGAATCGAACTTGGACCACTCTGCTGCTGTTGTTGTTGGAGCTGTTGCTGAGCCACCGCTTCCGACTGAACAGGAGCAGCATGGGTTGATTCGGGGCTGATATCTGGGTATTCAATTCCAAAGGTCAGAACCTTTTTGTCTCCAAGACCTCCATATTGACCATTGAAATGGGCCAGTAATGAGGTGAAATCCAATACCTGAGACTTTGACTCTTTTGACAAGCTGTCCTTTGAAAAAGCAAACAAGGTTGGAGTTGTCTTTGAACTCATATCTTTAGCTGACAAAACAGGAGAGCTGAAGGCAAATGCAAAGGAATCACCGCTAAGGCCCTGAAAGCTTTCGTTGATGAAGCTGTATGCAGGATCCACCACAGGCAACGCCGGGTTCACGGTTGGCGAGCTAACAACGGGGCTTGCCACATGTTGCTGTTGTTGAGACGCATTCTTGTGTAACTTCTGTTTCATAGGAGGAGGGGGGGATGCCTTCTGTGCCCATGAGACTGTAGGTGGCAGGGCCGACTCCTGCTGATTATGACTATTAACATCATCAGCAGAAGAACCGACAGCTGCCGCAGGGGCAACAGGAGGAGCATTGGCCGAACCATTACTTACACCTGCAGGAACAGCGCCAGACTTGACTCGAGTCTTGCTTCCATTGGGCAAACCTTGTCTGGCAGCATGCTGAATGGTTGACAAATCCTGCCTAGTGTACGAATCAGCCTCCTCACCGGGCTCATGCAGAAACATGCAATTGGGATTAGGACACGGCTGGCCTCGCAAATACGACGAACAGTACTTGGTGGTGCCATAGGCAGCCCGCAAGTACTTGCCATCGTTGATAGAACCATCAACTGCCGCAATACACCTGGCTGCGTCATCCTTCCGAGCAAACGTCACATAGACACCTAGTCCAGGGTTACCATTGGCATTCGTTCTCCTGTTGATAACAATTTTTTGGATCTTGCCGTACTGGCCAAAAAACTGATCTCCTCGAAGCGTATTATGCAACTCGTCTGTCGGAATGTTTGGGTTCAAGCCAATAACGTAAACCAGGTTTTTTTGGATGACCCTCATACCGGAGAGATGCTTTTTGGGGACTATTTCAACCTCTTTCTTTTCTCTTTCCTTTTGTTTCCGCTCTTTTTCCTTTCGAGCCTGTCGGAGATGATCCTGCTTCCATTCCTCCTGGGAAATGACCCGGTATTCGACATTATCGTCGCTATAGGGTCTACGACAGGCTGGGCATTTGCCGTTCAGATTCTGTCGGATGTTGTTATAACAGAATTGACAGACTTGATAACCGCAACGACAAGGTTTAAAGTTCTTGTCGGAAATGTCCATCTCCTCGACGCAGAGGGGGCTTGGTTAGTCAGAATCAAGGGAAAGAAGAAAAATCTAGAGAAGCAAACGGAGCAGAGTATGGGGTACGCAGAATGTTAACAGAGTTGTTTCCGGCGGCCCCTCTCGGCAAGGGTTGGTTCTGCTTCGCAGAAATCGTGTGAAAAAAATGAGAGTATGGCTCTCTAGCTAGTTCATTATGTCCCTTTGGCGATGTTCGAGGTTGTATTTTGTCTCGCGATTTGCAAAATTCCACGACCTTGCCAGACAGTCTACCATAAAGAGGGAGATCATTCCTGGGGGATAGTCAAAGGATCTAATCTATGAAGACGGCCCCATTTTCACTATACTCTTCCGCAGAAAAGAAGCCGAAAAGTCTCCAGCGGGGCTCTCCCAGGGGGGAAGGTTCCGCTTCGCGGAAAGTACACAGAGAAAGCACTGTCAGATGCACAAACGAACAATCCACAGAACTTAACTCATATTTTAAATCGGATACTGCTTTCATATCAACCTCACACTCTGGACATATGCCAAAGCCCCACAGACTCCTCACTCGCTCCTTGCTCAACTATTACTTACCATAACTCCTCGTCATCGTCAGAAATAAAGGAATCTTGATTATTACTGTTTGATATAACCATTTTGATAATGCTGATTTTTGGGTGCAATAGATAAATCAGGAGAACGACGACACATTCACTCGGACTCGATATAAATAACTACAAGACCAAAGTGTTTTATTTTTGTGGGTTACCAATACATTCAAAGTGTGTATTCCTCTCCACCTCGTCAACTTTTCGTAATGTGGATTCCAATATACGACAAAGTGCTCCAATTGGTAAGAACAGTTTAGAATAATTAGTTAGGGAGCTTACCAAAGTTATTAAATAAAAAATGTGTGGCACCCCCATGAACTAGGGCTAGGGCAATAGCAAGTGAGGGTAACGCTAAATTACGTCAAGAGCTAAAACTCCCAGTGTGGCAGGCAACGATACCTGTCGTCTTCGACATCTGCGAAGCAGAGCTACGGGGTCTGGAGTGGCCCCAGCAACTCCACATACCGTCTGGTGGTTGTGTCCCCGGCGGCCCCTCCCGGGGAGGGGTGATGTTGCTTCGCAGAAAATCTCGTGCTGAAACCATGACACGGCCAGTTCTGTAGGTAGTATTTCCAGTGAGGCGGATAACCGATACTGTGGGACACATCTGGTAGGGTTAGCTTTCGCCCAATCAGTGCCGAGCAGTTTTTTGTTAGTACTCAATAACTTGACAGTTTTTGGACCATTGAATATTCCAAAGACGAAGAAGAGGGACCTAAGGAGAAAACCAAGGCGGCCGAAACCAAAGCCAATTAGAAACAATTGGTTGCTGCAGAAAGGCTGATTCTAGATACTTGGGTTCTGTGACTGACTTCACGATCACTCATTTTTTTGCATAAAGTTGCCCTTTGACGATATGAAAAAGTACACAAATCAGATCTCTGTCCTGGCCAGAGCTGCCAATTCGAGACGGCTGCTATCGTCTACGCGGACGATAGCAGCATCCCCCAAACAAACCGTGCCTGAAGGTCTCGTCGATGTCAGAAGTCTCCCTCGAGCGGAACCCAAACAACCTCTAAGAGCTGACATTGAGAATCCGGCCGATAAATACAAGCAGCATGTGGAAGACCTGCACAAATACGGCCGGTACTTGATGACTGCAATGCCAAAGTACATTCAAAGATTTTCAGTTTGGAAAGACGAGCTAACTATTCACGTCGGTCCCACTGCTCTCCCGACTGTTATGAGATTCTTGAAGTTTCATTCTGCTGCCCAATATCAGGCCGTGATGGACATCACTGCTGTGGATTTCCCGTCCCGAAATAACCGGTTCGAGGTCGTTTATAATCTGCTGTCTGTGCGATACAACTCTAGAATCCGAGTCAAGACCTATGCGTCTGAGACCAGTCCTGTACCATCGATAGCTAACATTTTCGATGGTGCCAATTGGTATGAGAGGGAGACGTATGACATGTACGGAGTTTTCTTTGAAGGGCATCCTGACTTGCGAAGAATTCTCACAGACTACGGGTTTGAAGGATATCCTCTAAGGAAGGACTTCCCTCTGACTGGTTACACTGAAGTGAGGTATGATGAGGAAAAGAAGCGAGTCGTCTATGAACCTTTGGAATTGACTCAGGCTTACAGGAACTTCTCGGTTGGTTCGACAGCTTGGGAGCCCGTTGGGCCTGGACGCGACGATACTCCGGAAAGTTTCAAGCTGCCTACCCCCAAGGAGCCTGAAGAGGAACAACAGAAAAAATAAGGGTCTGGTAGTCCAACAGCAAAAAACAGCTTGAGTCAACTCTTTCTGCGAAGCAGAACCAAAATCTCTCCGGCGGCCTCTCCCGGGGAGGGTTGGTTCTGCTTTTTACGTAGAAAGTGTAGTCAAAGATGTATAAAAGAGACTACTCGGGTGCGTTTGCGTTTGCCTAGGGTCTGTAGAAGTTTAGACGAACCAATATTTTCTAATACATATATATGGCATTAAGTTAGAGATCTACCAAGAGGACGCGTGGTTTGTAGTCACCGATGGTTCAAGCATTCACCATTCTGTCTCCAATTCGACCGATTCCAGTGTTTTTATCCCGCGAAGCGGGACCAACCTCCACAGAGTGTCCCCGCCGGAAGCGAGCTGGAGACGCAACAAAACAATTCAAGAGAGTTTGTGATTAATATACAAATATATATAGTAATGTCTCACAGCTACTAGACTACCTGGGCTCTCAACTCGGCAAGCTCCCTCTCCTTGGCTGCCTGATGCTCTTTCAAACTCGCAACCTGCTCTCCTATCAGATCAATCTCCTCCTTGAACGAGGACAAATCCTGTCCTGCAGACTTGACACCGCCACCAGACCTCAGCTGCCGCAACTGCTTCTCTTTGTAATCCAGCAATTGCTCCAGTTCTCTCTTTATCAAGGCACTCTTTGAGCTACCGTAGTCAGATACGCCCTTTTTGCGCCTTTCGGCTGCCGCTTCAGCATCGGCTACCAGGTTTTCTAGGTCGGCCAGCTGTCTCTTCAGCCGTACCTCCTCCCAGTCGGTGTCTCTGGTAGACGAAAAGTCAGTCCCAGAGGATTGACTAAAGTTAGATCGTCCGCCCAGCCCCAGCCTTGACAGATACCCTTCTGCAAATGCTGATTTCTTGCTCGACGCAGTGTTGCTACTGTTCGACGACAGCGACGAAGGCGATGACCTGTGATCTCTGTTTACCACAGACTGTTTTGAGTTGAGCGAGTATTCCGGCTTCGCCTTTTCAAACGTAGCTCTCAGCGAAGCAGGCACAGAACGCGGCACTCTGACGCCCCTTGAGCGATTGTTCAGTATATGCAGGAAAACAATGACTTGCTCTCGCTCGATTTTCTCTTCCGACTTGGGGTTCACCAAGTTCCACGCAGACCGTACGTCTGTGTCTGGAACATTTTCGAGAGTGGAATAAAGCTCCGTCAGAGCGTCAAACGAGACGAGTCCGCGGTAGTCCGCATTGGCAGAGTAAATAGCAGTGTAATTCTGCCTATCGCTGGGCGATATATACCAGTTGAAGTCCGTGGATAGTCCCAAGTCGTCGTCATCGTCAACTTGCGGCGAGGGGCCGGACGAAACAGACTCTCCCCGCAAAGCAGCGTTCGCAGTGATAAAGTGGGCTTTACCGGCAGGAACCAGCCACTCGGGCAATTTCTGCGGTACTTGACTCACGTTTCCGTTTATGATGTCAAATATCAGCCTCATGGCTATGCAAAACTCCTCGAAATCCAAGTTTCCGTCTCCATCGACGTCGCTCAGATCCCAGATATTCTCCAGTTGTTGTTCCGGAAGTTGCGAGTTCTTCAGCACAGGAGCGACTTTATCGCCCGAAAGAAGCCCACCGACGGGGTTCAGCCCAGAGAAGATTTCCCAGTATTTATTTATTTCCCATTCTTCCAGCTTGGACATCTTTATTTATGGCACTTGTCCACTTCACAATGTATATAAAGCGTGAAAGTTGGCTGTGTGGATGTTGGAGGTTAAGTTAAACGTTAGCTTGGTGGGGGTCGGGGGTTGGTTGTGCTTCGCAGGATTATCAGCCGTTTCATAGTATTGGCAGAACAAAGTATAGCATAGTAAGGACAAATTGTGGTATCCATTGTTGTTTATTTGACATTAAATGCAGAATTAGATAGTAGAAACGTTAAATAAACGTATAACAGTATATAGGATAGTATAATATCTGTCAGTTCCCGCTTGCTTATTTGACGCACATGCAACGTTAGATTGAACATTAAATAAGCGTATAAATATATGTATACCTACAAAGTATAACATCTGACTGCTGTGTCCAGCAATGTTCCATGAAGTAGGACTCTCCCTAAGAATACTTGGAACAGCCCTGCCGGAAGTGAACGAATCAGACAGATATCCACAAATGAAACTTGTGGATATAAGCGACAATCCTGCGAAGCAGGACCAACCTCCACGGAGTGGTCCCGCCGGAGGTGAGCATGACACAATCGAGTTAAATAATATGCCTGAACTGGTCCACATTGAAGTCCGACGGATCGATGAGGTCAATGAGGGAATCAAACTCACCCCAGTCTGCGACCTCCATGAAGCTGTTTGGCTGCTGCTGAGAACGCGCGTTGAGCTCCTTCCTCAGCTCCTCCATGATGACGACGTACTTTGAGCTTATGGCAGATTCAGGTGCCGATTCGGCAATCTGTTTCTGCAGGAACTCGGCTGACGGCACATAGTCTGCGAACTTCTCTGGATGCTGGAAAACAAAGACGTAGATAATCATCACCGAGCAGAACCCTACGTAAGTCTCAAACCAGAAACTCGACGCTATCTCCTGCTCGCGATACGTGTTGGTGATGATCTGTATGCTTTCATAGGCAGCCATAGCGCACTTGGTAGAGTAGTCTTTGGTGTACAAGTTAGGATTCACGGCTGAGGGGATCAGAAAGGGCCGGTAAAGCAGCATCAGGGCGTGAAGATAGGCAATGTGGAGAATTATCCTCTGCCGCTTGAATATCAGGGGGAGTTCAGGGTAGGCAGAGTTGGGGGTTTTGATCGATAAATAGTCTGGCAATTTGCTGAGCCACTGGACCAGCTGGTCCTGGATAGGGTCGGGGCCATGAGACATTCTGGCCCGTGAAGTGGGGCCATAAAGCTCTTTGAGGATCCGGCCAACTATCTTGGCCAGTTTGATATGTGCAATGGGAGCGAGCATCTCGCGATATTCTCCAACCTGGTAGGCCGTGAGCGCAGTATGCGATATTTGGTCGTCGTCGAGGTTACCGGGCAGATCCTGGTCAATATCTTCGTCGTGCAGAGCGCACGGCCGGCCAAGTATGGCAGATAGGTAGCGGTCCAGTATGTAGATGGACCAAAAGGTTCTTTTCCCCAATTCATTTTGCAGGATCGAGCTGTGGGACGTTTTACGATGTAGGCCAATCGCCTGAGCCCTCCGAACTATTATCCCCAGCATTGACCAGGCCTGGTTGATGCGCGAGCTGAACAAGAGATAGAGGCATGCCATGAAACTCGCTTGGAGCGCTGGTAGCGTGTTGGACTTGACCATATCCAGCTGCTGATTGGCTGCCTGGTAAAACCGCTCGCTGGCCAGCTGCCCTGTGTGTGGACCCTTCATGTCAGAGGAGCTATTGGCACCCCACGCACAGCACATGAGCACAATGGTGTATGTGGCAGGGTCCGAGTTGAGATACTCGTAGTCGTCGTAGAGGACCCTTAGAGCGTGTAGCACGCTGGGACGGTGTATAAAGCGATATGTCGGAGAACAAAACTCGAAATACTGCTTAACCAGCTGCTCAGTTATCTGCAGGGGTGGTAGGATAAACGGCGTTATGAGCGGTTGGTGGAACGTCTGATCTCGGAATGACAACGAGGCTGGCTTTGAGCTATTCCGGCTTTCCAAGATCTTTGCCTTGGCCTTTCTGAAGAAGGTGATGCTGCTCGCTCGGCCGAGGTACACCATCTCACCCCCATCATCATTCGGGTTCTGCTGAATTACTTCTTCGCCCCCGTCTCGCACGCCGTCTTCCTCTTCATCCTCTTCTTCCCCTTCTTCCGTACCCATTTGAGGAGTCAACGAAGACCAGTCACTGGACCCAGGAGACGACTCGCCAATCCGCGACGGTGACAGTTTCTTACCACTTAGAGGACGTCCTGTTCCCCGCCGGTCCATCCCCGTATATCTGCACACAAACCGCTGGTGCACGCATCGAACGCAGGGTTTGAATCCATCGCATTTGCGTTTTCGAATCCGACATTCATCGCACGCCCGCGTACTCTTTTTGCGAGTTTTCCCTGACAATGTGCGGAAAAAATGCTTTTCAGTGGGCTCCACTTGGTCCTTCAACATCGAAATGTGTTGGAAGCTGGTGGTGGTCTGACCGTATTGAATGAATCTCTACACCATGAATTCAAAAAAAAAAAGTCAATTGAATCTTAAAATTGTTTTCCCCACCTTTCGGTCAAACCCCACATTCGGATTATTTTAAAATGCAATCGATGAGACAGTACCAGATAGGTATAAGAAAGAACAAACGTGCCGACTACACAGCTGCTGGGTGCCAGCCCCAGACCCCGCAGCTCTGCTCGCAGAGAGAGCTGAATAGTCGTAATGTACTTGGGACGTCACTCAGTCGTAATGATGCCACTGGGATAAGTTTAAATGCTGAAGCAGATGATTCAGGGATGAATATTAATACTCCTATTCACATCTTTTAAAATTAGAATAATCGTTATACGAAAGACATTTTGAATGTAGAAGATTAAGATGCATGTGATGCTACCGGCGATAGGTAGTATCATAGACTTCAAATGAGTCAACTGTCATCATTGCCATCTCATCATCTATATATATGTATATCTCTCGAATTAAATAATTAAATGTCCTAACACCCTATTGTACGAGAATCAAGTTTCGACTGAATGTTGAACATTAGTATCTTACAACTTTTTATGAGAGACATGGTGAATACACACTGGACGACTGGCTATAACCTGATGTTCTGTACGAGAGTTCCGCGAAGCGGAACCACCCCCATCCCCGGCAGGGGCCACCTGAGGCAACTGGAGGTCTTCTTATAACATGATTTCTATTACTCTTTGATGCTAAACTATATGCTGTGAACCTCTCCCTGTTTAATTAGAAATCTTGGAGAATGATGCTTGAAATGGTGCTGCCAGGCCATGAGAACCAATGCTTGCTCGTAACATTGCCTGTAATGCTGTCCACAGCTTCGCCAAAGGAACCATCCCACTGCATAATTGTTTCTAATTTGAGCCAAATACGCTTCTCACGCTGGTCATCCTTCAGTACTCTGCTGTAAATCAGCTCCTGACAATCCCCTAGTGGCCATGGGTTCTTGGTGTGCACGCTGCCAAGCCCGCCATACACTCCCGAGAAATATCCTTTGGTGTTTTCCTCCGAAAAGCCAAACTCCATCAGTGCCAGCCATCTGGGGTCCGAGTACTCTACAAACCCTAGCTTGGGAGCAATTGCTACTATGATGTCGTTGGCATCTTGGTATAGGATGTGGTTCCTCTTGAGGTCGCACACGTAGGAGAAAATCGCTTTGCCTTCACGCTGTGTGGTGAATTGGTCAAGAACATCACGCTGGACGTTGTCTGCCCACTGTGCAACGTCGTGGCTGAGACCCAGGTTGGCTCTCTTGCTTGACAGGGCGTCCAGGGTCTTCCACATAAGTACGTTTGAGGAAAAGTGATACGGGTAGTCCACGGGGTCGTCGGCCGGTGTCTCGTCTGTTTCAAAGACCCAGTAGTCTGCCGACTTTCTCTCCCGTTCGAGCATGGCTAGAATCTGATCCACAACCTTGCCGTAAGGCTTGACCGAGTCGGCCTCCTCAGGCCACATTTCTAAATACTCACAGAGCTCTAATAGAGGGTAGCATTGCTGATCGAGCTGGAATGTGTTGAGGTCCTTGCAGATGCCCGTCACCAGGAATGAGCGTCCCCAGAACCCAGCAGGACGCTCCGCTATGTCATAGACCCACCTCAAGTGGCCCGTGCAGATGTCTTTGATGCGCGCTTTAAACGACTCGACGCTCTGCGGGTTTATGAATTGGTGTGCTTTAGTGTACAAGTCCATCAGGAACCTGATTTGGAAATAGTTGTCTCTGTTCCAACCCAATGGCAGTGCCATGTGGTCCGTAATGATGCATGTTGCTCTTTCTCTGCTGCCTTTTTGTTGAACTTCGATGGTGCAACATCCATCGATGTACTCAAATGCTCGCTGCACAATGAACTCTCTAGTGTTGTGCAACTTCTTCCATCGCCGTTGAAGTGGTTGAGAAGACATGTCAGCTTGAGTAACCGGGGGAGCAGGATGCTCAGATACGTCTGGGAATGCTTGAAAGTAAGCACCCACTTGCGAAACTGAGCCTGGCGATGTTTGGATCTCTATAATTCGTTCCCAATGGATCGGTCCCGCAGCAGCTGCTGCTGCCGAATCAACTAATTCCGCGGACTCGGCAAGAAACTCAGCAGGTGATCCGTCAATAGTGACAAAGAGCCTCATTGTAGCTGGTAAGTTGACGTTCACGATTTCTATAACGCCACGACCCAGTTTGTCCACTCGGAGCTCATTGCTACTTTCAGGAATAGCAATCGGACGTGCTTCTGTCAACTGAGTATAACTTGCTCGGTTGACACTGAAATTCCCACCCACTTTCAGCAGTACTTTGCCCTCTTTGGTTCCACACACTGTCACGGTCTGCGTAAGCCGGTTATCAGTCATAGCAAACTGACTGACAACTTCAGCAGAGTCTAACTTCATGGATATCTTGGGGAAACGGCCGTCCTCCAACTCGATTGAGTGGTCGAGGATCTCTTCTACCGAGTCTTTCAAGTGAGGAAACACCCCGTAGCCACTCCCAGGGCGGTTAAAGTAGTCCAGAGGCTTGCGACGGTACTTTCTGACCTCGGCCTGGTCGTAGAAGTTGTCACCTCCGGCGAACTGCTCATACGGACATATGTTCATGTACCCGTGGACTGGATGGTACTGGTTGAACGAGATGATATCTCCCAGCTTACCCAAGCTGACGCTTGTGCCCTGGCTGCCAAAGTCTATTGTCTTCTCACGAGACCCATTCGAAAGCTTCATCTTTTGCTAAGTCTATTGTTTGATATCTCCAATGCTTTCGAGGAATATGCGTTTATATGAAGAGCGGAAGTTGAAGTGGAAATACGGGCGGAAAAGGAGGGAAACATTAGCACATAACGTACACCCTGTTTTGTCTCTATCGCATATGTGGGGTTGTTTTCGTCGTTCTCGCACAGGTCCGATGTTTGTTTCATAAAATTTTTTTTGATCAGACAGTTAGTATCCGCATTATTATTCCTGGCTTTCCCCACAATATTCTCCATGTCGTGTGATTTGTGTGCGGAAATGTCAGTGGAAGATGTTCGGATTTCTCCCGGAATATCTCCACCATCACCAAATTAGCCCAAAATGCACTTCCGCATGCAATGGAAAAGGGTCGGACCTAACTTCCCCACACAATTGAAATAATTTCTTCCGTTAGACCTGATGATCCTTCTCGTCTAAAATCCTGTAAGATAAATAAGAGTTGCAAACCCAGGAATATAAATGGGTAGAGAGCAAGAGCCGGGTTTGCAACTATACAAATACCACACCTGAAGGCTCTCTTACTTGCTATATTATTTGAAAAAAAAAAGATGACGACGACATCTTTTGATAAACATACTGCAAACTTCGAGGAAGAAACCGTGCCTGAGGGGAAGACAATGATGACCTCGGCCAACCCGAATAGTCACAAGTTCTTTGGAACTGAGGTCGCACGAGGTTTCGTCCCCAAGGATCAGCAGGAGAGGGACATGAACAGGAAGGTTAATCTGCGAATAGACTTTTGCCTGCTTCCCTTTATGGCTGCTCTGTATCTGTTCAACGGGTTGGACAGATCCAACATCGGTAATGCTGAAACGGTCGGCTTCACTGAGTACGTTGGAATCCCAGCAGAGGCCCTTAACAATGCTGTTTCGCTCATGTACGTCACGTTTGTGACCCTGCAACCGGTCTCCGCTGGTATCGGAAAGCGGGTGGGACCACACCTTTGGATGCCCATTATCATGTTCTGCTGGGGTATCTTTGTGATCGGACATGCCTGGACGAGAAACTACGGCATGCTGGTAGCCTTCCGGCTGTGTGTCGGTTTGTTTGAGGCAGGGTACTACCCGACTGCCTGCTTTTACCTTTCTACTTTTTACACGAGGTACGACTTGGCTTTGCGAGTCGGCTTGTTCTACGGCATGTACGCCATCTCGGGTGCCTTCGGCAGTGCTATTGCGTTCGGCATCTTTCAAAACGTGCACGGAAGTCTCTTCAGCTGGCAATATTTATTCATCATCGAGGGTGCTCTGACCTGTGGCATGGCTCTCGTGTCTTTGATCGCTCTTCCCAAGGGTCCTAGTGTCGCTTGGTTTCTGTCTCAGGAGCAGCGTGATTTCGCCAAATACCGAATGACGGTTGACTCGGCTCTGTCAGAGGAGACAAATATTACTAGGGCTGACATTTTCCAAACTCTCAAGGACTGGAAACTGTGGTTCCTTCTGTTCTTCAATATCCTGGCCAGTGTTCCTAGTCAGGCTTTTGGAGTCTTCCTTCCCCTGGTTGTGAAAGGATTTGGATATGCCGGAGTCGAGGCTAACCTCATGAGTGTCCCTCCATATGTGCTTGGCGCTATTGGCCTCTGGCTGTTTGCATACTCGTCTGATCATTTCAGAGAGCGAGGTCTACATATCGTTGCGAGTCTGATTATCACTCTTGTCGGTCTGATCATGGTGTGTCTCATCACGAACGATGCTGGACGGTACGTCTCCCTCTGTATCTTGACTTTCGGATCCTATGCCTCCGCGCCTCTCACTATCGCCTGGGTGGCTGGAAACAATCCACTTCCGGGAAAGCGAGTGCTGTGCCTCGGATTCATGGGATGGGGTAACCTGGCAGGGATCATTGGCAGCCAGCTATTCAGACCAGCATTCGCTCCCAGATATCTGCCTGCCTTTTACGCCTGTCTGGGGATCAATGTGGTGACCATTGTTGGCTACGCAGGCTATCGTCTGACGCTGCAGTACGTCAACGCCAAACGTCGCAAGCTGACAGAAAGCTGGTCTGACGATGAAATTTATGCTGAGCAGATCAACGACACCCGACGAGGAGATGAAAAGAAAACATTTGTATTTGGACTGTAGTGGTGCTGAACGTTGTCGATTTCTGATTGTATTTTATTTCTTTATAGCTATATAATGAAAACTAACTGTTATGCGCTACGGTATCTCCAGGTGGCCTCCGGCCAGGCGCCTCCCGGCGATGGCTGTCCCGCTTCGCGGGATTTGGCGAGAATGAGCATTACGATTCGATCGATGCAGAGCTCATATATTCCCGCGAAGCGGACAACCCTTGCCGGGAGGCGCCGGGCCGGAGGCCAGCGGGAGATAGCATTATTTATGTTAGTTTTGGTAAAATTATCCTACAAAATACATTTGAATTTTTACCCGTTATAGCTAGCTCTAAGTACGCTTCTTAATGTTTGTAGCCAACCACTCAAGACCTTCGTAAAGACCGTCACCAGAAGTAGCACAGGTGGCCTGGATGTACCAGGCTCGCTGTCGTATAGATTGAAGACCAAGCTTCTCGGTGATCTCGGCAGCATTCATGGCGTTGGGCAGATCCTGCTTATTGGCAAACACAAGCAGCAGAGCGTCTCGCAGTTCGTCCTCGTTGAGCATTCGCTGCAGCTCCTCACGAGCTTCTCCCATTCGGTCTCTGTCGTTACTGTCAACCACGAAGATGATACCCTGGGTGTTCTGGAAGTAGTGTCTCCAGAGAGGTCTAATTTTGTCCTGTCCACCGACATCCCACACGGTGAAGGAGATATTTTTGTATTCGACAGTTTCGACGTTGAAACCAATGGTAGGAATGGTGGTGACGATTTCACCGAGCTTCAACTTATAGAGAATGGTGGTCTTACCTGCAGCATCAAGACCAACCATTAAAATTCGCATTTCCTTTCGACCAAACAGGCCCTGGAATAATTTTGAAATTGACAATCCCATCTGGTTAGTTAGTTGCAACAACGCAAAAGGGGAAAACGAGGCAAACAACGAGGGTGACGTTCGCCTCCGGCGAGGCCACTCCGTGGAGGTTGGTCCCGCGAAGCGGGAATGTGACGGTAGAAGACCAACGTGGTAGACAACCGGGGACCTAACTTGGCATCAAGCTGTATAGTGGAAAAGGTCCGTCGTCATCATCAGTTTCTACGAAGCAGAACCAAGCCTCCACGGTAGGGGCCGCCGGAGGCAGGCTCTTATCTCCGAGTCTGAGACGGATTAAAGCGCGAAAAATCCACCTGTGGAGTTGTGGACTTGGATAACGTTCTCTCAGCACGGCAATATCCCGAAAACAATGAATTGCATTGTGAAACCATCGCGTAGCATCTGCAGATTTTGGTCCGTTCCGCGTAAAAAAGTTTGATACTGAGTTCGCACAAACAGTATACGTTGAATGAGAATAAAACGCGCACGGATCTATGTCTTGCAATGCCAGTTTAGAGCTCGTCTTATCGTATAATCGTCTTCTGGGACTACGACACATTGTAGAAATTGGTAATCCATCAATCCGGTTATCATCATCAACACAAAAGCGGGAATCTTCGGCTTAACGTGTGTCACACGACACGTTTATTTCCTGTGATATTCTCCACCAGCTTCACAAAATCAGCTGTTTTAAGGGCTCGCATTGTCTCGAATTTTCCGTCCTATTTTTCGTCGCTCTTTTCCAAAGCCCTCTTACGCTTCCTCTTCCAAACTCACAACTTGCGCTTTTTTTCCTCGTATCTCCTTTTATGTCACAATTCCAATCCAATCCACAGGGCCTCGTTTTGCCCGATCATTATTCCAACTTCACGCGTTGCTTTCCTCCCTTTTGCTTTCTTTCAAAAAACTCACCTTGCTGTGCTGAATTCCACAAAAGTATTAACAATCAAACCGAAATATATGGTCCCGCCCTTTTGCGATATCAAAGGCAAATCACAATTTCTATGCGTTGTCACTTTGGGGCCGTTGCTAGGTGAGTTACCCGGGTGTACAGCAGGTTTTTTGGCAGACAGGGGGCAGGGGTCGACTCTCGGCTTGGCCGTGAATGTAGGGGCTAATAGGGCGGATCTGCAGTACGCCGCAGGCAGCCGCATGGGGCTGACATCGCCTTCGGCGGGACGACTACTCCGTGGAGGGTGGTTTTTGCTTTGCAGAATAACGCGGGAACAAAGTCTTAAATTAGCAATGAGGAATGCTCCACTTCCACAGGCGAGAAACTACTAAAGTTACGGGTATCTTCCAGGTGCTATGACTGACAAGGGCAGGGCCAGAAGTACAAGCGAGTCATTGACATATATGTATATATAGTTTTGCGCAAAAGATACCCTTTCTGCGGCCGGGTTGTTCCATACCTAGACTCATGTGTGGTGGTTAACGGTGTGAGAACTTACGTGTTTCATTAGTAAGCTGCTAGGTCAGTGCTTTTAGGGGTCCGCGCGAAAGGGCTTGAAAAGCAGTTCCTTGAAGCCAAAAGTTGGTGGGGTGGTCAGTATGATTCGCAGTTTAATGCCTTGCCATTAATTTTGAGTAATTTTGCCCATATAGGCTTGCTTGTGCGAGAATATGACACAGTTCCAGCGGCCTCATCTGGTGAGGCGATCTGCACGGCTTAATAGACATTGTAGATTTGTTTCAAAAACGGAAACACCCGTCACACACACGCTGCGAAATTAGGCTGAAAAATTGCCCAAACAATATCGCCGGGTAAGGCCCACACTGCACACACAATCGGGAAGCATTTTAGGTGGTGAAAGAAACCCTTCACAGTTTTGAAAGTTTTCCTTCAGACGATTTTAACGACACACAAAAACAGAAATGGTAAGTTAAGAAGAAACCAGGAGATAAACAGGAGTAGATGGATGTATCGAAGAGAAAGAAATGAACGAAGATGAACGGAGTGAAAACGAGATGACTGGATAAAAATGGAAGAGTGTGCGATACGAAAACTAGAAACCATGACGAAAAAGTTCCAGGCAAAGAGAGTTGTATAATGAATGTGCTGTTGCTGGGGCCTGCCCCAGACCCCGTAGCTCTGCTTCGCAGAGATGGAATTATCGAGGAACAAATGAGAACCACAAGAAAGACAGCTGTTGGTATTCCTCGGTTGAATCAAGTTTCGAAATGCTGCAACTACTGTGCGAAACGATAAACTCCAGCATCAGGGAGTCTTTCTGTTTAACCTCGAACGGTTTTGAGATTTCGTCGATACTTTTGGAACGTCTTCTGATTGGCTGTATTCTTACGGATCACATACTCCGTTTTCTACACGGTTGACTGCTCCAGGTGACAGTTGTTTCCCGAGTCATCTCAGATTTCAGCTTCCGCGAAGCGGAACTACACCTCCCCGGTAGGGGCCCCGCCGGAGGCGAGCCGGACATCTCGTTTACTCTCTCGTTCTTTCTCCGCTTCTTTTTTTTATGTTGAGTTTACCGACCGACACTAACCAGGCCGCCATCAAGACCTTTGAACTGCGAAAGAAGACCAAGGCTCAGCTCGAGTCCCAGCTCGGCGAGCTCAAGCAGGAGCTTTCCAAGCTGCGAGTGCAGAACTCCGGCAACTCCAACGTCAAGTCGACCAAGATCGGCGAGGTGCGAACCTCGATTGCCCGAGTGTTGACTGTCATCAACCTGACCCAGCGAGAGCAGCTCAAGGAGTTCTACAGCGGAAAGAAGTACATTCCCAAGGACCTGCGGGCCAAGAAGACCCGTGCTATCCGACGACGATTAACCCTGCACGAGGCTAACGCTGTCACTGAGAAGCAGCGAAAGAAGAACATTGCTTTCCCCCAGCGAAAGTATGCTATTCGAGCTTAAAAGGAAATGAATCAAAAGTGAAACGAGTTGTGAAATAGAGATGATGTAGGCGACTATTAAGCATGTAATTTATGTTGCAGTTTGCACTCCTGTACCCAGTAGACGGTCGAGAGCATGCCTCCGGCGGCCCCTCCCGGGGAGGGTTGGTTCTGCTTCGAAGAAAGCTGATGGTGGTGATGTTGGAGGTTTCTTTAATATTCAACTTGGTTATGTCAATAATACATGAAATAACAAACAGTGAAGAGTTACGTCTAACTCGTGTACCACATCTAGTATAAACCAGATTGCTCTGTTTGAGAGTATTAAACGTGATAGAAATACCTGTATGGATACAGTTAGGTTTCAATTTACTGAGTGGTACAGGTCAGTGGTTAAGCGATTTGATATTCGTGCTGCTAGTACGAAAGTCTGCTTAGCAAAAAGAATCTATTAAACTAATACTTGAAGAGTCTATGTGTTCAATTGAATTGAAGTGTTCATTCTGTAATCATATTGCAGTTCGTATTAGCATTATAGATTTAAGAGACTATTGTCCGTTGAATTGGAAGTATTCATTCTATGATCACACAGAAGAGCCTATTAAAATCTCTATTTAACTATCACATAATCACATAATGCAGCTATCCGTATAAGATCTGGAATAAGCTATGTTAGTGTCAGTTTGGGATATACCCATAAATACTGCAGACTGAATAAAAAGATCTTAGAACTACTAGTACACAGAGAGTACATAGCTACAAAATGCAGAAGAACAAAATCAGATATGTCTGTGTGGCCTTCGGAGTGCCACTAGAAAGTTTTTGTCTTATAAGTTCCCCATGTTAACTAACGCATTCTTACAGTAAACATAGTCTACTCAACACACCTTTGGAATAAAGCAGCTAAGAGCTGAGAGGCCGAATAACGAGCCCGACAGTCCCGTATTACGCTTTAGTTTTGTATTCTATGTTAATCAGAGATCTATTTCAAGGTAATGCATGAACTTTTTTGTTTCAAAAAATACTCTTGAATTGCAGAAACGACAGCTCCTTGGTACTGAAGGATGGAAAAGTGGTATCAGTTTTCAGATTAACAAGCATATGCACGAACCCCCCAGTTAGGCTGTTTCGTGGCATTTGTCACGTGTGTGGTTAAATATCACATAGTCAATCTTCGTTCACTATTAGGAGTCAGCTCTGTTGAAGTATGTCATAAGTCGTAAATAATAAATAAGTCTAG